>JACWBX010000827.1:4352-16473 GCA_014622435.1 Polypedilum pembai
ATTTCTATATAAAAATTTAAGATTTAATTTTTGTTTTTTAATCTAGAGTATATGTTAAAATTTAAAGAAAAGATTAGATTTAGATTTTAGAATTTGATTTTCAAGTAAAAATTTAGAATTTTATTCTAGATTTTAAAACAAGTAGATCTACATCGACGTTCTGCTAGTCGTAGATTATAGCGCATTTTTTTCGTGACAGGTCAGTATGATTGGCGATATATTTAACATAATTTCGTTAAGCACTTATTGGTGACAAGTGTGATAATGATGTTGTTGTTTAGAACAAGGGGTGGAAACGAAGCGATTTTAAGCGTTTTAAGCGATTTTTGCGATTTTTTTAAAATTTTTATTTATTTTTTTTTTGAAAATTTTCAAAAATGTTTTTTCAGACATAAATTTGCTCAAAAATCACTGTAAATGTTATAATAGCTACGGAACTAAGCAAAAATAATTCTTTAAGATATTTTGATCTTCTAATTTCTATACATCAATAATTTGTTTCTAGCAGAGCTTTTACTTTGTAAATAACTACCTGGTTATTAATTTTAACCTTTAATGTGCTGTATTCACATTTTTATAATTGAATTTCATACAAATAAGTTCTACAGCTCTTTGAAAGGATGGCCGGATTTTCACTAAAATTAGGTAAATTTTTATTTTTCAAAACAACATGAAATGTTAAGAATTCAAAATAAAAGTGAATTTTTGGAATATGATACTTGACTTGTTGAATGCATATCAAGCAAAAAAGATTTTAAAGTTTGCAAAAAAGTAGCATATTATTCAGTTGAAAAATCTAAATATGTAAATTAAGATAAAATTGAAATTTTACGCATTGATTTCGGTCTACTATCATTATTATCATAATGAATGACATTTTCAAAATTTCATAAAACTGGAATAATTCGGGTTCTGAGAAATAACTTTATAAGTCAAGTAAAATGTTAAGAATTTCGAGAACATTTTTCTCAAGGAAATTTTCAAAAGTTTATAAATTTTTTGATTTTTTAAATTCTTAATAAATAATTTTTTACGCTAATAGGAGACTAAAAACTACACAAAAGTAAAAATAGATCTAAATAAAAACTTGCAGTCTATTTTCTTGTGTTCTATAATCCAGAATTGATTTCACTTATGTCTTCTTTGTTTCATGACACTTTAGAACTTTTTGAATATTATAATGCTAAACAATTATCTATTATGCACTAGCAACAGTAAACCAAAAACTTCACTAACAAACCTACTATAGGTTCAAAAGGTATGTTGTTGTTGTGTAATGATTTCTAGATTTCTAAGCATCTTTTAATAATGAATATATATAGCAAAAGCTTAACTTTTTACAAATTTTTCATATCCAAACAGACATTAAAAAGTGATTTCGTAAAATACAAAACGCATTTTCTGATAATTTTACTCCTTTTCTCGAAAACATAAATATCGGAGCTATTGCTAGCTCACAGGCCACGTAGACTGATGCTGATTGTGTTCTAATCCCAACTCCCACAACCAGATATCCGATAGTGTCGGCTACCAATGAAGACGCTTGAGTGTGCACATTTTGCTGTAGCGCTACAGAACATCTCAATCAAACTATTGTGAGGAACCTTAAATTTTAGAGTGTGTTCCAAGAGCACTTTGAGTAGTCGAAGTATCTTAAACTTCTTAACCAGGCATTAAAACTATGAAAACTTTCTATATCATAAGAATTTTTTGCAAAAATATCAAAACAAAAACGTAAATCTACACAAAAAGATTTTAGCGACCGAGTTACGTTCATTTGATTTTATATATTCAAGTTTTTATATCAAATGTCAAGAAGATCAATATTTAATTAAAAACTAGGATTAGGAATTTTGCAGCGTTTTCAAAAGTTTTTATTTCACTAGACTTTGACTTTCAAGTTTTCTAACGGTCAAATGAAACTACTAAGAATAAAAACACGTGTATATCTACGTAGCTACATAGAGGTAAGCAGCAACGATAGCAAAACTTTTGAAAAGGAAAGAATTTTTTAAAAACTCTCACTTGAACTCCACACAATAAGAAAGAAAAAGAAACATATCCTAAGCAAATAAAACAAGTTGATGTTGAGTGTCCACAAAAGAAAAATAAAAAGTTTCTCAATTATGCACTTCAATGAGTATCTTTCTTACCTATCGCCTCTCAATAACATACCTGATGCTTCTTTTGACATTTTTTTCTTCCCATTTTCAACAATGATAAGAACTTCTGTGGGGTCTTTTAACTCATAACTCACAATTTTTTCTTTCTTTCTCGGACTTATTGTTTTGTCTTCATCAAGATTGTAGGCAAACTTTCCATTTTGAGTGTATATTTTGAATGTCAACTTGTCTTGCTCACTCTCTTTCTCTCTTGTTTCTTCATAGAGATAAAATTCGAAGATTTAGTAAGAATTCAATTTCAGTGTTTATGTTTAAAACGTCTTTTTTTACATTTGTATTTTCAACTGAGACGATGATACTGAATTTGAGAGTGAGCAAAGGGATGAGTGTGAATGTGTGTGCAAGAAGAGAAAAGTAAACAAAGGAAACACAGTATAAAGCATACACAACGAGTGAATGTTGTGTTTTATCGCATTTGCTTGTAAAGCTGTTTGTATGAAAATAATACAACAAATATTTTAATATAAACGTGTATATCATATGGAAAAATTGAATATAAGGAGTGAGAGATGAATGTTGCTTATTCCGCCTTGTTTTGTATGTGTCTTTGAAAAATAAATATAACTTTTCGTCTCTCTCTCTCTCTCATTCCATGCCGCTTGAAATTGTTTTGCTCAAGCAGAAATGTAAATAAACAAACTTTTTTTTGTTATTTGGATTTTAACTGGGAGCAATAGCATTTTTTATCTCGAATTTTTTTCGATGTTTATTTGTGTGTAAAAAACGATTCGTAGTGTGAGAGAGAAAACAAAGTTCTATCAACTGTCTAACTGATACTGGTTGATTCATTGGAATTTTAACGAGAAAATCTTGAAACTTCTATACTGGGCTATACTATGTAAATAATCAATCATTTCGCATTTAAACTATAAGCTAAAGTGCTTTAATTTTGATAAAATTAATCAAAATCGAATTTCAATTTGTTGCTCACTGAATTTTTTACTCAAAATAAATTGCAAATTGCTCAGATTTTTATGTGAAGTTTCGTATGAATTTTCTCAAAATAATTACTGTTATCAATGAAGCAATCAGAAAGTTGATTGATGATGTGATAGATCAAAAAAATTGATGTGACTATTAATTGCTACTGAAATTAAGAATAAATTATTTGAATTCTTTTAAAGATTAAAAATACAAACTTTATCAAAATATAAGAAAAATGAATTAGAAAGACACAAGTTTTAAAATTTGAAGTTACAGTATGTTATCAACCGATTACGATATTTTTTGTTTTGACAATTTCTCGACTTTGAAAACACTTAGAGACAAGTGGTTTGCTGAATTTTGCAGTTTATTTTATTTAATTCATGAAATAAATTTTCAATTTCCAAAAATGGCCACTTTTCAAAAACGTAATTTTTAAAAAAATTTTCCTAACTTTTAAACTAGACAGATTTTGGACATGAAACTTTGGCATAATCATTCATTTTTCATTGGTTATAAATGCTTAAACTTTCAGATATCTACGTAATCTGCTTATTTACTTATGAAGCTATTTACTCAGTAGACAAAGAAATGGCCATATCTTTTTAATTACTTTGTTGATTTTGGTAGTTTTACCACTTGAATACTTGTCTTTTAATCCTGTTTCATAAAAAAAATTGACAACTGGCTTTTCATTTGAGATTCCGTACGAATTTTGTGTCAAAGTTCAAAAATGGCTGATTTTTGAATCAAAATTTTAGAATTTTTCATATTTCTCAATAAAAGTCCATGAAACATTTAAATTTCATTATAGAATCTCGTAAATGATGTTATGACGACTCTTTAGCAAGAAACCGCAAGTCTCTACGATGTCTAGAAGTAAAACTAAAAGCGTTTAAAGTTGACAATAACAAACATTTGATCAAAAGTTTTATTTTATAAAATTAAATAAATAATAATCTAAAAAATTCTTTGTTTGCACTCGAAAAAATTAATTTTTATATAGTTTTAGTCACGAATTAGCCAAAAATTAGATTATGTCTTTAACAAAATCGTTAATAAGATGCTATAAAAGTCGATTGCTTTATAACAAATTATATATCGAAATAAAGCATTTAAATTGACCCACCTGAATTTAGCAAAAAAACGCTGGAAAAATTTGAAAATTACCCTTCAAATTTTTAAGATTTAAATTTTTCGTTGGGAATCTTAAACAAGGTTTTGCTGGAAATTCAAAATTACTGTCTTTAAAATGATTAATTTTCAAAGATAAGCTGTTAACATAGGTAAAAGGTATATTGGTGGAGAATTTTCTAGTGGAAAGCTTTTTAGTAAAGATCTTTTGCTGGAAAATGGTTCATGGATTCTCTGGTAGAAATTTTTTAGATGGAATTTTTCTGGTGGAAGAATTTTTGATGCAATTTGATATTTTACACCTCTCAACATTGGAAAAATTTAAAATGTTAATAGTTTTTCATAATTCTCTGTATGAAACAAGCAGGAAATACAATAAATATATAATTATCAAGTCTTAGTATAGTTTGGTAAATCACCATTGAAAATCATAGTTTTTAGCGCATTTTTGCAAAAAAATACGCTTATAGGTCCACTATGGCTGGCTGGCTGGCTGGCTGGGTGTGACAGTCATAACTTCATAACGGAAAGTCGTAGAAAGGTGATCGAGGGCTTTTTGGTAAGGTTTCGACGCGTAGGTGAACCATCAAAAGAGGTGTTTCAGAGATCATGCCGGTACATGGTCAAAAAATTTTTTTCGCCAAAAACGTTCAGAATCGCATAAAACGCAAAGAAAACAAATTTTGAAAATTTTTTATAAATCATGGCCAAGTCCATGAACTCCAGGCACAAGTGCATGAACTTCGAAAATTTCGAAATTTTTTTAAACATATGAGTATAGCATATCGTTGGAAAGGTCTTGAAGCGTAAAACACGATATATAACTAAGTATTTTAGTGTCGATCACAGTTCAATGCATGCCGGTCAATGGCAGTACATGGTGGTCAGGCATGATGTTGTTCAAAAAGTTGTCAAACGTCATGAAACATAAAGAAAACATGTCAGAAGTGATTTTCGAGATATAACACCCTAGTGCATGCACTCCAGACACTAGAACATGATTTTTGGAAATTTTTTCAAACATATATATAGAACAAATGGTTTAAAAAGTTTCAAATCATAAATCGAATTAGCAACTAAAGTTTTTTGTATTAGTATCAATCTTGTTGCATTTTGAAGAACAACATTATTGGCAAATTTATCACCAACAAGTGTTAGGCGAAAAAATTTAAAACATATCGCCAAACATACTGATCTGTCAAGGCAAAAATGCGCTATAAACTACGAATAGCAGGGCGTCGAGATTGATCTACTTGTTTTATAAAAGATTTTTACATATCGTTTTTTCAAAAAAATTTTATCCGATTTCTTCTATCACAAACATGATTAATTCACTTTGATCTCTTAAACAGTTTACATTAAATTTTCTTTAATAAATAAACATTTATTGATGAGTTTAAATATTCGAAACTTCCGAAAATAAAAATAAATATTATTAATAGAGTTCGAAAGTATGCATATAAAAAGAAGAATTCTCGCCTATTGATTCTTATTTGCATACTTCCAAACCTAAATGATCAAATTTAAAAGACAATTCGATAGCTATTATTTTTTGTCACTAGCGTTATTCACGATTTAACAAACAACATTGAAAAACTGTAACCTTACAAAACTAGACTCTATAGAATTGTGTTTTTCGATTTTAAAAATAGTTATTTACTCAAAATCTACGAAAATTTTGTACATTTTCTAGCAGAATATTTTCCAGTAAAAAATTTTCCACTAAAAAGTTTCCACCAGAAAATCTCTATCAAAAAGCTTTCCACCAAAAAAAACGTTCCAGCAAAAAATCTCCACCAAAAACACCAGCACTCTAATTTCAGATGAATACTTTCAAAATTGTTTGTTAATTGTATGTTGTATTTTGTATGTTATTTAAAATTTAAAAAATATTAATTTCTTAAGCTTGAAAATTTTGGTTGAATATTAAATATCATATTTCAAGGTCACAAAATAAAATACTAAAATATTTTAATGATTGGATCAAGGGTTTGGAAGTTATGAACAAGCTAGATAAAATATTTTTCATGCGGATTAAAGATCTAAGTTTATTTGATTTTCTGAGTGTTTTTAAAAAAATTTTGTGCAAGCAGTTTTATCATAGCAAGGGCTCAAAGTTAGACTTCAAAAAAGTTTGAGCAACTGCAGTGCCATTTTTTTTTTCAAAAAGTTCATTTTAAGTCATATCCAACGATATATAGTATTCGGTGCTATAGTTTTCGAGAAACAAGCGTTTGAATATAAGTAGACTTATCTCATTTTCGTTTGTAAGGCTACATAGAAAACTTGTCTTTTGTCTCTCTCAAAAGATAAGTTTTCTGTATAATCCATCAATATTATGGTTAATTTCAAATTCAGCATCATAAACATTTTCTCTTGAGAATCTCATCAATGAAGCACTATAAACTCATTTTAACTTCAATCCCATTCCAAAATATATTTCAGTATTTATTAAAAAATGTAATCAAATTAAAGCAAATACCTCTTCAAAAAAACACGCAATTTCTCCATCAATACATGTTGATTTGTTAACATTAACCACAGCTCGACGATGATGATGTAAAAATGCCAATTAAAAACATTTTATAATCGATTCGATATGCTTTATTAAATTGATCAAGTCACAAAAACATATACTCAATTGAAAGAGATGATGAAAGACGAATTACCGCATCTTGAATGAGTGAGAAAGAACGATTATTGAGCATGAAAAGTGGAATTTTTCTAATGATTTTATTAATTTCAAGACCGTGACTTATCAAATTTCAAGATTTGTGTCATCAAAAACGTGAATTTTAGTGTACATTGAGAAGAAATACAATTGTTGTTGATAATAATTTCGCCAAATGCCATTCTTACTTGGAATTATGTGTATGTGTTGTTTATGTGAAGTGAATATACCATAGTTGACATTGAATTAAGGTTTCTTTTCATCAAACCAAAGCTGAGATGAGAGAGGGAATAAATAGAAGCAATGGAATGCTTTAGATACGATGAAGACAGGAGAATGTCACAATTTAATTTATTTCTTTTTTCCCTTAACGATTTCGTTGCTGTGTATGGCTTTATCATTTATTACGAGCATGAAAGAGATGAAATTATAACATATATTTCACAGTCATTTTTATGCTTGAAATGAGCCATCATCCATGTCTGTCAGATTTCATTGCATTGTCATATGTTTCATTCTTTTATGTCTTAATTGACATTAGACATGCCTCACGAATAAGATTGGATTGTTGAGACAGCAGCTGATGTCCATGAGCAGCAAGTACAATTGCAGCAAGGCATATTGTCAAAAATTGTCTTTTTCATAATATAGGGGTATAGCATATCGTTTTTCCAGGCCAGTGCATGGTTGTCCGGGATGATTTTAATTAAAAAATTTCCAAATGTCATAAATGCCAAGAAATCATACTCAAAAAAATTACCTATTCATTTCAAATTTCAATAAAAATATTTTTTACGATCTTCATTAAAAAAGATATAGAAAGTACACGACCACGGATCGGAGTACTTAAGCGCATTTTTGTCGCCACTGATCAGTATTTATTAACAAGTTATAGAATTAACAAATTCGTTTCTAATCAGAAGCTTCATTTAAGATTATTTCAATAAAACATAAAACAAATACAAAAAAACGTTAAGTTTTCTGAAGCAATTCAGGTTTTCAAATTCATATGAAGGAAGTCTTTCAATTGAACATTCTTTCAACAATTGAAATTTTCATCTTAAAAATTCCTTACAGAATTCTTAATGTACTTTTTGTCGCTTGCCAAAAGGTTTTGTAGTTTTGCAACAATAATGATTTTCGTAAAGCGTTGTTTACTCTATCTGTTTTTTATTGAACAACCTGATATTAATTCTTTTTATTATATAATAATGATTAAATAGAGTTCATGTAATTAGAAGGAGAGTAAGAGAGATAACTATTAAATGTATGTCGAGAGTCATGGGTGAATGTTAAATTGTGTTTAAACATAATAGCTTTTATGTATGGCGAGGTAAAAGTTCATCATAACATATAATGTTCAATGTTCAAGCGAGCACTTGACATGCTTCTGTAAGTATTTTTGTACGCCTGACTTGTTCATGTGAATATTGAAATGTTTGAATTTCCTCGATATTCAGCTTTAATGTAAATAAAAAAGAAAACGAAGTTCAACACATGTTTCAACAAATTTTCTTTTTTTTACTTTTTTTATTTTTCTTGTTTAGTTTTCACAAACGTTTTATTTATTTGTACAAATTAATTTAACTTTCTTTTGGCACAACTGATTTGCTACTGATTTCGAAAAGAAGAAAAGTTTTGTGGCTTGGGTGTAATTATGTTGCTATTACTAATCCCATTATGATCCTTTAATTGTAAATAGTGAATGACATAATAAAGAATAAAGCACATAATTGATATAAAGACTATCACGATGACAATCGCTTTGAGAGCTGTTTTTCTTTCCTATTTGTAAATATTTTTTTTTTTAAATTAATTTAAAATGCTTATATAAAGTTCATCTTACCCTTGTTCTTTGTGTTGCTTCTTCAGTATCCTTTAAATAAACAATTAGATCAATCTCGACGCCCTGCTATTCGGAGATTATAGCGCATTTTTGCCTTCGCAGATCAGTATGTTTGGCGATATGTTTCAAATTTTTTCGCCTAACACTTGTTGGTGGCAAGTTTATCAATAATGCTGTTCTTCAGAATGCAACAAGATTGATACTAATTTAAAAAAATTTGTTGGTATCTTCATTTATGCATTGAAACCATATGTTTATTCATCTATAATTGAGGATTTTTTTGAAGGCTATGCACTAGTGTCTGAAATGCATGCACTAGGGTATTGTGTCTAAAAATCACTTATGACATTTTTTCTTCATATTTCATGACATTTGGGAACTTTTTGAACAACATCATGCCGGACCACCATGCACTGCCATTGACCGGCATGCATTGAACTGTGATCGACACTAAAATACTGTAGTTCATGCTTTTGTGCCTATAGTGTACGCCCTAGAGCATTAAGTTTGAAAATTTTTCAAAAGATGTTTTTTGACCCAAGTTCATGCTCCACCAGTATAAACCAGCATGATATCTAAAAAAATTCTTTTGTGGCTCATTTACGCGTCAAGACCTTTCCAAAAGGCCCTCTATCGCCTTTCTACGAATTTTCATTCTCGATATATGACTGTTACAGCCAGCCATCGTGGATATAATAGAGTATTTTTTAGCAAAAATGCGCTAAAAAATCTCATTTATTAGGGTAAATCATCAGTTATTGGGACACTTAATCAGTTTTTGGAACAGTTTTTTTTGTTCTCAATTTAATTCTTTTACTTACGTAAAGGGGCCAAACAGAATTTTTTTCGGTTAAATTTTTTTAATTTTGAACTGAAATTTTTGCGATTTCCCCTGAAAAATTGGTGAAAAATTCAAGTAATCGTTATAAAAAAAGCATTTTTGTTTATACTCTTTGACATAAATTAAATTTGATATTATTAAATTAGTGATTAAAATGTATTATAAGTGTTGATACAGTCAATCTAAACCTAAACCAATACAAATATTTTCGAAAAACAAAAGATTTCGAATTTGGTTGCATAATTTCGCATGTTTTTAACAGTTGTTCCTAATTTGAAATAAGTACCAAAAAAGCGCGCCAATTCAAATTAGGTACCAAAACGGTCTGTTTGGCCGCCCAGAGTAAAGACATGTGTTACGGAACGATCCGAACATTTTCAATGCAATTGGTATGAAGAATTAAAGATCTCATGAAATATGTAACGTAAAATAATATTTTGAATTTTATAACAGAAATTCCCCTGAAAAACTGTTATAACTTCTTTCTTTCTTTTCTTTGTAACAAGTCCACGAGGTCAGACGATAAAAATGTAAGATAATTATTTTAAAAGGCAATAGAGCCATAATTAATTTATGTATATGTAGAAAAGCCAACGTACTTTTCCTCTACTCTATCCAACCTCGATTATCTTGTATAAAATACTTGATTAAGCAGAAATAAAACATTTTTTGAAATCGATTTGAAGAGTCGAGCAAGTTTGCTATTATTTCGTTATTGGCTTGGTTACAGACATGTTTATATATCATATAGATCAATCAGAAGTCTCTAAACCAAATAAAATTAATTTGAAAATTGAAGAACTTTTGTTTTGTTGACATTTTTTTTCGTTTTTACAGAGCTCGAAATCGTCGGATGAGTCAGTAAACTCATGAGTGAATTTACTCAAGTTAAAATTCATGAGTAACTCGTGAGTAATTTTACTTAAGTAAATTTTCATGTAGACAGCATTGTAGACCGTAGACGTTTACAATAACAACACTGAGTTATGCGACGATTTCGGGCTCTGCGTTTTTCCATACAAATTTTTAATGCCTCAATAACTGACTAATTGGAAAATGGTATTTTCGAGTTATTCTGTTAATTTATTCAGTGATAAATTATAAATTAATACTTACAGAGCTGTTAATCATCAAAAGTAAATCAAATCATATCATCTTAGTTGTTCTAAAGACATTTACTTATTAATATATAAATATCATTGAGTTTATAATTGAATAAGTGCATTTGTTATCATTATTTATTATTGAAGGCTACATTGGAGATTGCTGAGTGACATATAAACTATTGACAAAGGAGAAATTCAATTTTCTTTCAAGTGTAAACAAAAGTGTCCCAATAACTGATAATTTACTCTATATAAAATTTAATCAAAAAAGTTAATTTTAATAAAAGAAAAATTCACAGCTTACCGCATAATTATTCTTTGGCATTGAATTGCTTGACGTGTTTGCAATTATCAAAGACATTTTTTCCTCTATTTTTAATTAATTTTTCACCTTTAATAAAAACTATCTGCTCTACTTTAATCCATTCTAATTCACTCGACTGCTGACTAAAGAAAGAAAAATTCATTTAATTTTCTGCTCGTAAAAGTAATCAATATGTGTGTGTTTGCACATTCGACATCTGCTATGAAAATTAGATAGGAATGTTTTTTGATCAATTTGTAAATATAGCAATGTAAGTTGATCTGTTTAAAATTAGTCTACGCAGTATTTACATATGTGATGAAGATGTCAGGAAATTTATGAACAAAGATTTTTGAATCTTTAAAAGTAAATTTAAATAATAAATTTGAATAATTTATTTACTTAAACGAAAATTCGTTAATTTTAATTTTTATTTCTCAAAATAAATATTCATTTGTGAAACATTAAAATGGCGCCGACGGCCGAACCTAATTAAAATTGAAAAATCTCAAAATATCATCGTTCTCAAATACCTGAATCATACTAAGAAAATAATGGATTAATAATTAAAATATTATAGTATTTTATCGAAATTTGTTTATCTGAAAATAACGGTCAATTCAAATTCAAATTCAAAACATGCGGAAAACGAGGCAAAAAAATCTTTTCATTCATCATTTCTCGAGTAATGCAATCAGTGACAGCTTTCTAATTATTATTGCCGCTAATAGCTCGATAGCACAAATCAAACACGAAAACCAGAAGTTTCTAGCTATTGTAGTTTTCGAGACCCTAACAGGCAGCTAAAGTGAAGTACTTATAAGCTGCATTTTCTATAAAAAATTCGCTAAAAATTTGTAAAATTTCCTATGCAGAATCCAATAGAAATGAAATCGTAAGAAGATGAAGGAGAAGAGGAAATTTTGTTATGCAATTCTCCTGTTATTGTAATTTCTTGTTTATCTACATAAATGAAACAAATAAATGCTGATTTCAGTATTTAAATTTATAATTATTACTTTCTCATTTTGAATTCTTTTGCAGTTTACTCAATTGAATTTAAGGTAAATAAATAGTTGTGTGAGTAATTTTTAGCGCATTTTTGTATAGAA
>JACWBX010000828.1:0-64874 GCA_014622435.1 Polypedilum pembai
ATAACATTCAACAATAAGATTATGTTCACACACATAAACTTAACTCACTTTTCACAGAAATAGGTTCGCATATATGAATAAAACTTTAATATTCCGTTTAATAACCTTCGAATAAGAATTTTAGGAAAAATATGTTTCTTTTAATACTATAAATATCTTACTTTTTCGCTTTTATCTCATAATTGAAATACACAATTCTTTTTGTATTTTTATATCCTCTTTTTCTTCTTTACTCTTACTAGCTTTTCTTTATATTGTGCACATTTTCCCTTTAGTTTCATTATTTTGACTTTTGTATGTCTTGAAAATTTTGTAAAGAATTATTTTTAAAATTAAAATGAAGAAATTTTTAAAAACTTTTCAATTTTTTTTTTGTATGTTTTGAAACTCTGCTTTGGTTTTTTTCAATATAACAGATATTGAATTTCAGCAGTTCTAGGACAAAATTTTAATTTCAAAAATTTATTTTTAAAAAAAATCTCAAAAAAAAAATCACTTTTGTTGTAAAAATATTTAAAAATAACAGCCAAATATCAAAGATATCCGACGAATGAAAATAAAAAAGTTGTTGCAAATTTTGTTTTGTTCTAAATTTTTAATTAAACCGTTCATCAAAAATGTTTAACTTTTATCAAGTGGCCTAACGTGCCCTAAAGTGGCTTAACGTGCGCTAACGGGGTCTAAAGTGGAAGTTCTTACCCCTTGAAAATTATGAGTGAAGCAAAATTTGTTAAATTTATTTGTTTACATTTTTTTGATATGTTTTTAGGTCAAATGTTTTTTCCTTTGAACACATACTGAGAAGAAAAAAATTTGTATTTTTTATGGGAAAATGCACATAAATCTTGTCCCTGATTAATAATACTCATATTTTAAGTAAATTAGAGTAAAGGAACTTTTATTCTCTTTCTTAGTACGCCAAGTAAACTAAATTAACTTTTAGATTCAATTAAATCTTTGTTTCTCTTATATATTTCATAAGACTTTAACAAGATTATTTTTTATCATAATCTAAGTAGATAAGATACATATGTATCTATTAATATTTTCTATTTCGCTCAACTGCTTATATGATGTTTATATATATAGATTTGTTAAATATCATCATACTCTCAAGCTCTTACGTCGGAAACGCTCTTAAATTGCGTCTCTCTAATCTCTTTTCTGTATGTTTAAAAATAAAACAATTTCTATATCTTGTTCGAAAAATATTATTTTCTTTTTCCTCGTTTATGGTTCGGTTGAAGAAAAAAATGGGATGAAATAAATTATGGGAGTAAGGGCAAAATTATTGGGCTTACTTTATATATTTCAAATCATAAGGCATGTATGTATTTTTCACTTTTCGTAACACACATTTTTCTTTTTTTCTCTCTCTCTCTGTGCCCTATATATTCTTCAATGCAATATTTGCGTGTGAAATAATGAAGATATATTGTATTGTATGTGGTTTTAGCTGGCATTTCAATGGATACTCTTGTGTGATTTTAAATATGAATGAAATTTCATTCAAATTGCTGACATATTAAAGCACAGTCGAGGTAGAAAATTTAAAAAATCTTAAAGCTTCATTCTAAGAAAAAATATTTATTTTAAATGTAAAATAACCTTGAAAAATATGAAATGAAGGACACTGAACCGTTAAATATTTTCTACTCTATTCGAAACGATTGAATTTCATGGTTTGCGTTCTTTTCTCATCAAAGCGTGTTTCCATGGGTTTTTAAGCTTGAAACTCAGTTCTGCCTTTGTTTCTAAGAAAATCTTATTGTTGAAATAAGATAGAAAGAAATTCCGTGTTTTTAGCTACAAAAATATTTCTCAGTTTATTCTTATGAATCACGAGTTCCATTGAAATCAGCAGTGTACATCAATTAAAATTTTTTTGTTATTATCTACGTTACTTCCTTAACTTCATTGTCTGAAAATAGAAGATAAAGGAATAATCTTTGTCTATACCTACTTTTTCTACGCACGTGTTTCTGTGATTGTGTGTTTATAGGCAGAAAATAGTAATCGAACTCTGCAATCTGCCCAATGTTCATTCTTTCTTCAAGCTTTTTAAGTAAAATATTTATATTAACTTTTAATTATTGTTGTAACTCGTTAGGCATGTTTAACAATTTTTTTTCTATTTTTTCATCTAATGAATAAATCTAATAATACTTTTTTTTTTCTCTCATGATAATCTGAACAAAGGTCTTAGTTGCTGAATGTAATATTTAGTGAAGGACATTTGCGTACGAAATTTTTTGCCCCATTGTATTGATGAACGGGACTTGCACTACCAGAAGCAGAAGTATTAAATGGGATTCTTACCATGCCCGATCCAAGTTGAGAGAGCAAACCAGAGCCAGAACCGAGTGGACCAGAAGAAAGAACTGTTGATGTGCGACGTGAACGTATTGATTGCATGCTCGATGACAGTAAAAATGGAACGCTTGTGCTCGATGTATTTGGCATTGAACCGCCCTGTTTTTATTTAAAAAATTTTCATTTATTGATGTTCACAATAAATTATTATAATACTCACAATCATATTTCTAGCAAGCTAATATATGTGAGAATATAAAAGAAGCAAAAAAGAGATAAAAGTTAGAGAGATAATAAATTCCAACAAAAAATTAAATGGATTAATTTTTTCCCCCTTTGTTTCAGCACTCCCCAGCCAAAAGTGTAAAAAAAACTGAAAGCAAATAATCCCCCCAATGATTTAGGAAAGGCAAATGAAACTTTTTATTGCGCAACTGAAAACACATTTTATTTTCTCCCTTATACAATTTACTTACAGTTGGAGGTGATAAATTAATTGCAGATGATCTGCGCTCTTGTGGACCAATGCTTGAATGTCTGTACAATAAGGAAAGAAAGAGAGAAATTAATGTTTATTTTTGACGCTCAGTAAACAAGCAAGCAACTTAAAGTACCTTCTAATGGGCAAAGCACCTGGCGTACCTCCTGTAAAGCAAAAGCGAAAGAAAGAGAAAAAATATTCATGAGGACAGTTTTAAAAATGTGAGAATTCCATTGCTAACTAATTAAAAGTTTCACTTTTTTTTTCTTTCTTCCTTTTTTTCTTCTTTCGTTTTCCGTCTCTTGAGTAAGTAATTACCTGGTGATGATGCACACGATGGTGCTATACGAATCTTTGGTGTCATTAGCGTGTTGTCAGAGAGACGACGATTGGGAAAAGCTGCATTCGCTACGCGCAAATAATTGCTATCGGGTGAACTCGGTCCGCCAAACCACCAACTACCCAGCATTCCTGATCCTTAATTAAAAAATTTTCGCGGTCATTTTCAGCAATATTGAATTTCTCTCTCGTTCGTTTATTGAGTTAAAAATAAATAGCATATATATTTTTTTTAATTTCATGTCATTTTACTCACTAATTGAACCTGTTGAATTTTTCCGCGCCATATCCTCGGCGCTCGATGTTTTTCGCTGATCAATTCGCAAATTGGGAATATTGAATGGTGGAACATGCATGTTATCAGATGAGAATTGGTGTCGCAATGGCCGATGTCGTTCAGGTGATGGCAATGACAAATTATCCAACTTTAATTTATTGCGTTGCTGTCGATCTATACAATCCAGCATCTCTTGAAGTACCTTTCGAAAAGAGAACGTAATAAATTAAATTTAATTTATTGTGAGAATAAGAATGAAATGTATTTTATTTTAATTAAATTTATTATTCATTATTTACCTCAAGTAGTATCATAAATTGCTCAAGATTTAATGATGGATTAACAGTTTGTGGTAATAATGATGGCATTACACGCGTTGCCATCATATTGACTGATAATCCGTATTTCTTATCACTTAACATGATTCGATAAATATCTAATTGAAATTAAACACAGAATGACATAGAGTGAGAAAATAATTGACTGGTGATAAATTTTAATGTAATCAATTAACTCACGAACAATACGAAGAATAATTTCCGGATCTGAGAGCCGTATCTCGTAGAGCATTGGCAGTACTTCATCGATTATTTGTGACTTCTCTAGCTTATCAAGAACTCGTTCGACACATTGTAAAACGTTTGCCATTATCTTTAAATCACTTTGATTTTTCTCAAATACCGTTTTGATTTTCGGCAGCACCATGCGTCTTATTGAAACTTCATCAACATATTCATACACATTAGCAACAGCTAACAATGCAGCACTTTGAATCTGCATGGTATTGCTTTCGAAAGAATTGAATAAAAGTGGGAGAATTTCAGATCGCACATCACCCGGTGGTGTTTTCTCGAGTATAATATGTAAGTTTTCTAATAGTGTAACCGTTGCTTGTATTGACTTAGGCGCAGCAAACACAACTCTAATGAATTATTCAAGACTTTTAGCTAGCGGCAAATTAACAAAATGTAATGGAAATGCAAACCTGAATGTTGGCAAAATAAATTCTTCATATTCATTTGCTGTCGCCTCTTGAACCATCGCTAGAGCGGGTTGTAAAACCGCAGCCAGAACTTCCGCTGCTTTCATCTCTTGCTGCAAAAATGGCCAGACATGTTGCCACCAAAGTTTCTGTACAAAAAATTTTTCATCATTAATAATTGAATTTCAACCAAAAGCTTTTATTATCGTTCGTTACCCTTGGTATAAATGGAAGTGCATCTTTTAGTGTGCTACGGTAGAAGTGAGCCTTTTGTGTTGGGTCTTTCATGTTTATTACATCGAGAAATTGAAGAGCATGAACAGCCGGATCACTTTAATTATTTTGAGAAATTGTTTGAAATTGAGAATCATCCATTAAAAAGTTTAGAATTCAAGCTGAGCAAACCTGAAATATTTAATTAGCTGTAAAAGCTGTGCTGTGGGTCGAGGACCAGGTTGCTTTGACATCAATCGCGTCGTTGCTTCTTGTAATGGTACAGGAATTCTCGGTAATAGTCCTTGAACGGCATCATCCAACTGTAGAGTAATTTAAGATGTAAAGGGGTTTATTTTGAAATTTAATTTATGCAAAAAACGCTTGAAACTGTTTTGATTGTAAATAAATTTTTCTCGCTGGCAGAGAGAAGGAGAATATGTTTTGCAAAAAGGTTTGAAGAGCTTGCAGGTACTCAAAACTTTTTAAAGAGAGTAATGTTAGCTTTTCCTTTGTTTTGTTCAAAATCATATGTGAGATTGACTGTAAGGAAATTTATTCATGAGGATAATTTTTGTTATCTACTTCGAAGAATGATTAAAATCATGTTTTTTGAGAATAAAACGAACTTTCTAAAATTTTTTAGAAGAACATTTGAAAGTAAACAGTTTTACTATGTTAAAAAAACCTTAAATTTTGGATTTAATTGAAGTAAACTGCATGTTTTTAAAATTATATAATCCATAAAAAATTTCATTAATCGATGATTTAATCGTATTCTTTTAATGAAATTTTTAAATTATGGTTTCAACTTTTGTTTCTTTATCAAAAGAGTAAGCTATAAAATCTTTGTAAATTCATTCAAATTCTGTTTCAATTGAATTGTTTAAAAAGGATTGAAAACAATTTTTTTATCAGGTTTCATCATTACAATCCAATTCTGCGAAATAAATCCGAATAAAAACTTAACCCCACTCATGCAAGATATTATTCTATTAATTTATTGGAAAAAATACAAATTCTACACTCAATTACGTTCGAATTGACATTTTAACAGTAAACTGATTATGACATAAACGAGAAAATATGTCTACTCCGCACAAACTTACAAAGAGGATTTTCCGAGTAATTTAAACCCGAGAAACCTCAATGAATTTGCCGAAGGATTGTTTGGTTGACGTTTTTTTCCAATCTCCTCTGCATGTGTTAACATTAAATTTCTATTAATTGGTTGGTTATGTACGTTTTGGGATTTTGTGAATAGTGGGACTCTCTTAGTTTGAACCAGCATAAATTGAGATATGAATAAGTCAAAGCAAACTCACCAGCTCGAGTTGTTTCAAATATGCAGATGGTGTATTTTGTGCCTGTATCAATGTTTTTCCACTGTTGAATATCGCACAGATGACCATACCAAGAGAAAACATATCGCTTAAAATACTACAATTTGAATTGGTCTGAATCTCGGGAGCTATAATCGAGAATAGAAAATGGTACGGGTATATTTACGCAAGTCATGCTTGAAATGAGATTATAATGTAGAAAATCATTCTCTCATGCTCTTTGCATAACATTTGAATAATGAACTCAACTGAACCTGAACCCAAGAGTGCAATGATAGCATCTTGGATTCAGTTAAGAGTTTAGAATTGTAAATTTATGTGCTTGCTCACCTGTATAATCGAGATTTGGTTGGGCCATTTTCGAGATACGAGTACTCCAGGGGGGACACATGACTGGCTCAACAGCATCCGTTTCATGACATTTCTCTATTGTTATTATTATCAAAAGGCAATTGAATATTATTATCATAGCATTAATATTTTTATCTCTGTTATTCACCCACCTATAAATTCGAAGCCAGCAAGTTTCCAGGTTCCTCTCTTTGTTATTAAAATTGACGACGGACAAACATTTCGATGAATCACTTGTCCAGAATAATGAAGAAAGGATAATGCTTCAATAATCTGCATATTAAGAATTAAAGTTTATTATCATATTAAAAATTAAATCATTCAACTTTTTCTTTCTACTCACTTGCAATATTCCATATTTTAACTCTATATCTAGAAAGTTATATTCTTTCGTAAAAGTTGTTTTCTGCAGTTGCGGATTAAGCATTGCATTTATTTGATAATCCTAGATTTAATAATGAAAGGATTAATTAAAAAATTTATAATTTATTAATAACGAATTTTTTAAATTTAAATTTAAAAAGTTCGTTATTTCTGTATTAAAGTAATGCAACAAGTTAAAAATTAAAACTTTTCATTTTTCAACTCTCACATGAAAGGCGAGCACATTAGCAAGACTAGCTAGAACGGGCTCAGTTGCAAATGCTAAAGTTTCAGAACACTCCTCCACTGTGTGTATAATTTGCAGGATCTGTAATTAAAAAAGTTACTCAATAATTTTTCATTCTAGTGCACTTAATTAGGTGGGTGTGTGGTGTCGGTGAAGTTTTTATATGCTCACTTTAGGATGTCGGAAACGTTCCAACTGTTTCACTGATGCCTTCAATAACTCTGTCACCGTTTCTTTTCGTTTTGGTTTATGAAGTTTATCAGCAATTCGCTTCTCGAACACAAAAACTGAACATTCCTAAGAAAGATGCAGAAAATAAGTAAAATAGTATTGCGATTGATATTTTATTTATTTATTGATGCTAAAGGTAGAAAATTGTTTATGTTTGTAGTATATTGCGCTTTTGTATATTAAGAGCAGTATCAGCAATGACATAAATGAATAAAAAGGACAATAGAAATAACATAAAAGCTTGTTTGTTAAGAAGCAAATAGTCTAGAATAAAAAAAAGGATTTTTCACTGAGGACAGATGACGAGTTTGTGTCACACTTGCCTGGGATTTTAAACATTCTTTTCTTTCTTATTTTTTCCAACTTGATGGGATTTGCTTATAAGTGCTAGACGTGTTATAGCAACAAGTCTTTTTCATTTTTCACCCTAACTCACACCATCAAAGAGCTACAGTAGAAGCAGCAATTTCTTTTATTTATTCTCACTTCACATTCAAATTCGTTATCCATCACTCAACTCAAATCAAGAACTTGTGGAATTAAATCTAAATCTAGGGTTTTGTTCGAGACACACATAAACGATTAGAGTAGGTCAAGGACTGCTCTTAGAACTGCGTAATTTATTTGATTTTGTATGGGCAGCCTCAAGTGGATCATTAAATTACTTTAAATTTGAATAATGACGTGGATCGAACTCAACGGAGGGGTCGGTCAAATGAAAACAAATGAAGATTCAAGAAAAATTCCATTTTCTAATTAACAAAATGCCTCATTAAAAGAAATTGCTATTTACTAAGAGAAAATGTGTCTAAAACATAAGAAGATTTTTATTATTTAATATTGATAATGATTCGTATGAATTGATGAATAATTAATTGCATGGTGGATGAATAAAGCTCAAGAGAAAATGCGAGGGTGCTTTTTCAATAATTATTTGCTTTAATTTACCAGACAGACATGATAGCTTGTGAACATTGAACATTATCAGAGAGCCATTGGGGCGAAAATCCTTTTTAGCTTGTAAGTAATTTTCGATAATAACATAGAGACTTACATTTACTCGTTCTTTCTCTGTCTCTCTGTTCTAGAGGGTATTATTACGCTAAGCTCTTTCTTAGTCAACTTTTCTCTCATTGCTTTCCTTCTTGATAACTACATATGGCTTTAATTCATTGATGAAAAATTGAATTCTAAGCCGACACATTTTTCATGTGAATGTGAGCTTTTATGACGACCGTTTTTTCATCCGAAGTACGCGTGAATAATGAATTTCAATTGAAACAGACAATTTGAACTCACAAAACTGCTGAATTGAAAAAATGCAAGAAAAAGAAAAAAAAAGCAAATTCGAATAAAGCTTTGGAAGCAGGAATAAACATTCACATTCGAAGAGAATCAGGAAAGAAATCATTTGCTTTTGTTGAATTGAGAAAATCCATTACGAGAGAGTAATTTGCATTTAAAATTTTCACTTCAAAAATAAATCGAGATCAAATTTGTTTTTGTTGCGAAAATTTGCGGAAAATTTTATCATAAAAAAGCGAGAATGTTTAAAGCAAATTCATTAAAATTTACTTCTCATCGGTAAACATCCCTTTTTTCACAAACAAATGCAAATACCGTCATTTACCCACATCTATTCTATTTTATAGGCATTTAACAGAGTGAGTGAATGAAGCGCTTGCTATCTTTATTTTCGGTTGAAATAAAATGTTTGCTTAGAAATCAAATGAGATGTGTATGTAAAAGTTGTGCAACTGTTGTTTTCTCTCAAAAATCATCTTGTTTAAAATAAACTTTTATCCGATTTCTTTCAGACAAACTGATACAATAAACGTTCATGCCATTGTGTAGGAGGCAGTAAAATTAAGCTAAAAATATCTAAACAAATTTCAATCCCAGGGTTTAACTTATAAGACGAGAGTGAAGTGAGCGAGAAAAATGCTTCAAAGAGCCTCATAAAATTATAAATTGAGGCACATTTTCATTCAAGAAGATAGGCCATAGATACATAAAATTTATATTTTGTTTGTGTTGCTTGGGACAAAAAGTCACAGACATGAAAATGGATGGATGAATGATGAATGGGTGGGGAAATGAGAAAGCAATTTTTATAAATTGAATACTCAGTCGCATGCCACTATATACCTGCTTGCCCTTGCCCACCTGCCAATATCAGTATTTATCAGGCTAACAGAGACACAATTTAAATTGATTCGAGCTCATTCGTGCATATTAAATTTTAATGTGAATGAATTTGTGTACATAAATATTTTTTTATATTTTTCTTTTGATTTATAAACACTGATTGATAACACTTTGTCCGTATGTTGACAGAAGCTTTTAATAATTCAGAGATTCTTCAATAAATCGATAATATTTATATTAATTCAAATTTAAAAATTTTTAAGCTGAACTTCCAAATGTTCAAAAAAATTTTAATATCAAGTTCAAAATTTTAAATTTAAATGTCAAAAAATCGTTTAAATAAAATTTTTGAAAAAACTTCAAAAAAAAAAAATTTTAAAACTGGTTCTCTACCTATGGTAGTGATATAAGACAATTTTAATGATAAAAACTTCTTTAGAAAAATACTAACACTTAATGAAACTTATAAAAAAATAAAAATTTAAAGAAAAATGCGCTTCAATCGCATCGTTGGCAGTAAATTTTATTGTTCTTGTATTGACCATTGTATAATATATTATGTATATGCATGTGTGGTTATAGATTTTACCACACAATTTTTTATTATGAAAATGAAAACGATGATAAGGAAAAGAAGACGCACAAAAAAATGATAAAAAGGAGATGAATTCATTCAATAGAGATGGAAATAATAATTCTATTCACTACTGTATATGAATATTATTTTCAATTTCGAGAAGGCAACTGAAGAAATGAATATAGAAAGGGAATGAATTGTGAATGAAATGAAGGAAAAGGAAGGAAGATGAGATGTAGATAAGCAAAAATAAGTAAATGTTTTATTTATGAACTTACCTTTCCATCACTTTTCCGAAACGCCTCATGAATTTTCCAAACTAATTCAGGGCCTGCACAGGCAGTCAATTTTCCAACTTCAAAGAATTGTGTGATGGGATTGTTTTCGAATGGACTAATATTCGTCTGATTTGCACTTTTAAATTTTGCAAACATTGTGACTTGACTACACAAGAAAGGACGAACGAATGTAAATATTTTTCTTCTTTATCACTTTCTCTTTTCACTCTTACTCTCTCTATCTATCAATATTAATGAAGACGACGATCTCAGTTTGGAAGATTAATCAATTTTGTCTAGTGAATGAATGAATGAGAATATTCATTTTATCTTTATGTGCTCAACATGTTATCGATTATGTCAGTATGTGATGTGAAAAAAGCACATTAATACCCTTCGCCCTAACTCTTCTCTAATTTTCTATCTTTCACTGTGTGTTTTTATCAATCTCTTCCTTCCTTCCTTTCACTCACTGTTGCTTGCTTATTATTATTTTATGTATAGGTGTAATTGAAAGAATATGAATTGAGATATCTTGTCGATACAATATCTATATTGAATTCCTTCGAGAAAGCATTTTTCTTTTCTCTTTTATATATTCCGTTTTAAACATCAGACTTAGTAGTCAATTTTGTATACGCACAGAGCACAGGGAGAGAAAAGAAAAATTAAAATGAAAACTCTGAAGTTTTTTCTTCTTTTCTCGTTCTTCTCCGTGTGCTTTTTTGTGTGTAAGAAAGTAAGTGTAACTTTAAAGTCTCTTTAAACTTCTTCTCCCGCCTTGGCAAAGCTCCACACACTGTTGAGTTGGTGGTAGGAGAGACAAGACTACTATTCATTTATATCATTTTTCACAACCGAGCATAAAATTTTCTCATTGCGTAAATTCTCATTAAAAATTTATATAAAAATATTTATCTCTTTTTTCACTTGTTTTTTATGTATCCCTTTTAATGAGTCGTAAAATTAATTATTTCATTAGTCTTTTAAATATTTGTTTTTTTCACTATTTAATATAAATGCTAAAGTTAAAATTTTTCTATTTTATTATTTATTTTTTTTTATTAAAAACTTTTTAATATGATTTAATAAAGAGAAAAGACTTTTTTCCTCCTCTTGGTGCAAAATGATATATTTTTCATGTTTTATTTCTTTTCACTTGTTCGTTCCCCAACAGATAAATTCTGACTAAAATGTGCAACAATTTCCAAGTGATAATAAAATAAGGAAAATTTTCCTATAGAGCAACAGATTGGGGAAAATTCTCTCTTTTTTTTTCTCTCTCGTTACTTTTTTCGAAAATGAAATAGGGGAAATTACTAATACAAAAAGCATCGTGCAGGCAAGTGAAAAAACTTGAAAGAAATGAATTTTTTGCTTTTTTATATTGCACCTGATAAGAATGATGATCCTGACCTAAATATACCATTCAAGCCAAGCATTTGCTATTGCTTTGTATACGGGTAAATTAGGCTAATTGTGCAAAGAGAAAGAGAGAGAGAGACAGAATCTACTTTCAATAAACATTTATACTAATAGCTCCTCTGGGCTATGAGCATATTTATCTCTCTCATTACCTTTTTATCATTGTCACTTTCCAGCACTTAGTTTTTTTTTGCATGCCTCGAGAATTTTTAATTGGCGTTTGAAGAAGATGAAAATGATGATGTTCTTGCAATGAGGAAATCTGATAAACTCTAATTGTCACAAAACGTTGATTTTCGAGCAAGAAAAAAAATAGCAACGGTGTCTTGCATAAATGAGGGATAATGTGATAATTCGAAGCAGTATAAAAATTAATTGAAGATAAAATTGAATTCAAGACTTATTAGAGATAGAAATTCAATGTAGATAACATTTTATTTTCATTTTTCAGCTTCAATTCTGAAAAAATTCTTAGAAAAATATGAATACATAAATTTATCATCCTACAAATAATTAGAAAAGTTATTTTAATATAATTTTATAAATTCGCATGTCAAAAAACCCACATTCTTAATCACACACACGACATACGTCACCCCATATGATAATTTAATTTTCATCATAAAACAAATGCTGTTCATGCTAGATATAAAACAAGATCAAATATTGCTATGAAAATCAGTTAAAATTTAAATTTCCCGCTCAAATGTTTGTAAAGCACAAGGGGGAAAGAGTTCTGACTAATGATTTCTTTTTTTTTTATTTGACAGTGAACACATGAACATGAATGAATGTTTAAAATCAGAAAAATTTAATCTTTTATAAAAATCTAGCGCTTTTATTAAAACTTGCTAGATATATGCGGCTTAATGACATCAAGAATAAGATTATAGTAAGAATAAAATCCATTTCATAGAAAGTAAATGATAATTAATGTGAAATATCAATATTTTGAGTAAAAATTAGCTGCAATATTGAATTTTTTGCTTTTCACCGTTAGACCCTAGCTGTTTTATATATAAAGAAAATATGAATGATTTTGTGAAAAAATCTGTCAATAATTTAATGATTGTATACAGTAACAGTAAAAATTAACAATCACATTAATTTAAAATTTATTTTTTTCTTTGAGTGAATTTGTTATAACAGTTGTTTTCCCCTTATTGTGCAAAAGTGACGGAAACATTAAAAAATTCAAAATTAAATAGTTGATATAAGATATAGACACTTTATAAACGTACACGCAAAAAATGCTAAAAAAATTAAAATTATTCAAAATTTAAAAGAGTTTCATTAAATTATGAAACTGATAATTCCTAAGGAGACGAAATATTTTGATGACGTCCTGATTTCTGCTTTCTGATTGGTCAAAAAGTGGCGTGATAATTTTACAAAAGAAAACTCAATTCTCGAATCTTTTTGGTCATGATTATAACTAAATAGTTTAATTTTAAGCATAAATAAGTTAAAATAAAAATAAATTGTGCTGAAATATTGAAGCTAACATTGTTAAGTCTCATCGTCCAGCGCAGTCTTTTGAGATAAATCAAATCTAGTCAACATTCATGGTGTAAAACTTTAATTAAACTACTTATAAGTCTAAAGGTTAATAGAGGTAATTTTATGCCCTTTCATACAACGTATATAATAATAATTCATTTCCTCGTGCATCTAATCATTGCATGCACATATTTACTTCGTTAATCAATTTTAAAAAATTAATCTATCATTTTTCAAGGCCAACTTCAATGTTAACAGAAATCTAAATTTATATTTTTTTAACAGTTAGCCGACTTTTTCCTCGAATAATAAGAAAGAAAAAAACAAAATAAAGTTTCTACTTCATACGCTATATTAAGTTTAAAGTATTCAAAGGCAAAATGTTTATCGAAAAAGATACAAAGTAAGCTAAGATATATTTTTTTTTTACATCACATATTTTAATATTTTTTTCTCTCGTTGCGTAGTATGAATAATTTTTGGATCCAGTGTGTAATTAAGGCAATTTCATATGCGGGGCTCGTCTATGACGTCTTATCATTTCCTATCTACTTTCTAATGCAGAGACCATGGAGCCGTCGAAGTATGTCACATCGAATAAAGGTAAGCGAGCATCGGCACACATTCATGTTTTTCTTTCCTCTCTGCTTTTTATTGATTTATAAAAATCGGCACATTTTCGTCGTAGGCGAAACCAATAAGTTCAGATAACACGCAAATCACATACAGAAGTGTTGACCCACCGCGTGATATTCATTTGAAGATGGTTCAGGCTAATATTGATACACTCGAGAAGATGCTGAAATATATGAAAGATGCTCATCATGACAAAAAATGTCTCGGTACACGTCAAGTGTTGAGTGAGGAGGATGAAGTGCAGGCTAATGGAAAAATTTTCAAAAAATATAAAATGGGTGACTACACATGGCGCAATTTCTCGGAAACCGAACAAGAGGCTTGCCATTTTGGCTATGGCATACGCAAGCTGGGTGTTAAACCAAAAGATAATGTTGTTATTTTCTCAGAGACTCGTGCCGAATGGATGATTGCTGCTCATGGATTATGTATGATGAATAATATTTGCCAAAAAATTTTGCGCACCACTATTTCTAATTTCTATTTTTTTAGTTAAACATAGCTGCACTATTGTAACAATTTATGCCACACTTGGTGAAGAGGGAATCATTCATGGTGAGTAAAGTGTTAATTAAATGTCATAATGACAAATATTTGAACATTTTTGTTTATCTTTTTGAATATGATTATGAAAAAACGGTCTGAACTGAACTTTGTTTTTTCTTAAAAAAAATAGGTGTTAATGAGACCGAAGTGTCAGTGATAATCACATCGCATGAACTGATGCCAAAACTCCGCAGCATTCTCGATAAAATTCCAAAGGTCACAACAATCATCTATTTTGAAGATCAATTACAGAAAACTGACACAAAGGGTTTTGAGAAAATCAAAACAATCTCCTACTCCAAAGTTATTGAGACGGGTATAAAGAATAAAGTTGGTAAGTAAAATCAAAACAATACGTCAAAAAGATGTGACTTGAATGACCTCATACATATTTCTATTTTTTCATTCATAGAACCGGTTGCTCCGTCAACAAATGACATCGCCATAATAATGTATACATCGGGTAGCACTGGAACGCCAAAAGGTGTACTAATTTCGCATGGAAATTGTATTGCAACGCTTAAATGCTTCTGCGATGTTGTCGAGGTTCATTCCGACGATGTCCTTCTTGGCTTTTTGCCGTTGGCTCATGTCTTCGAATTGCTTGCTGAGAGTGTTTGTTTATTGACTGGTGTACCTATTGGTTACTCAAATCCTAATACGCTCATCGATAGTAGCACAAAAATTATGAAAGGAAGTAAGGGTGACGCTTCTGTGCTTAGACCCACTTGCATCACAGCCGTTCCACTAATCCTAGATAGAATTTGTAAGGGAATCACAGATAAGATTAATAAGGGATCTCCACTGCAAAAAGCTATATTTAAGTATTGCTACGACTATAAGGTTTTATGGTGCAGACGCGGATTCAAAACTCCACTGTTGGATTACATTATTTTTAAGAAAATTACAAAGCTTATGGGCGGTCGCTTGCGATTGATGATTTCAGGAGGTGAGTTAGCACAATTCCATTCTATTGAGTCACTTAATAGCAATTTATTTACAAATAAATAGGCGCTCCACTTAGTGCTGAAACTCACGAACAAATTCGTTTATGTCTCTGTGTCGATGTCTGTCAAGGTAATCTAAATTAAGATGATAGAAAAGAAAAAGACGCACGACAGCTCAAAGTTCATTCTTTATTTTCATAACATAGGCTATGGATTGACAGAAACAACAGCAGCGTCATGTGTTATGGACAAAGATGATATGACGTATGGACGTGTTGGTGCACCATCGTCAATGGTTGATTTGCGCTTAATTAATTGGGAAGAGGGTAATTATCGTGTGACAAATAAACCCTATCCACAGGGTGAAATTGTTATTGGCTCAAAGAGTGTTGCAATGGGTTATTATAAAATGCCTGAAACGACTCAAGAAAACTTCTTTGAAGAAGATGGCAAACGATGGTTCAGAACTGGTGACATTGGTGAAGTTTATCCTGATGGTGTTTTAAAAATTATTGGTAAAGTTTTAAGATGAAAATTTTTAAACTTTTAAACTAAACATTTTATCTTTTTTAGATCGTAAAAAAGATTTGGTAAAGCTTCAAGCTGGTGAATATGTATCATTGGGACGTGTTGAGGCAGAAATGAAGACATGTTCGTTAGTTGAAAATATTTGTGTTTATGGTGATCCTTCGAAGCATTATTGTGTCGCTTTGGTTGTACCAGCTGAAAAAATATTAATGGAGTTGGCTGCGAGCATGAATATCCACAATAAAAGCTTTGAGGAACTCTGTGCATTGCCAGCAATGGAAAAAGCTGTGTCAAGAGAACTCATTGAGCATGCTAAAAAATGCAAATTAGAAAAGTTTGAAATTCCCGCAGCCATAACTTTATGCAAAGATACTTGGACAACTGAAACTGGAATGGTCACAGCCGCTTTTAAGATCAAACGAAAGGTAATCCAAGAACGTTATAAGGAGGAGATAAAGAGAATGTATGCTTCATAATAAATAATTTAGGCAACTCGGTCTTTTTTCAAAAATTCCTTCAATGTTCTCTTTTGTATTAATGAAGTAATATGTAATATTTTAAATGAAAAAAATAATTTATAATTCACACACTCATACATTTACATATTGATTAAATTGAGGAAAAATAAAAATTAAAGTATAAAGAATGATGGAATCTAAAGCAAAACAATTTTATTTTATTTTTTTACTCTGATCGTCTTTAAGAACAATTGGAATTCATTGTTTTCAAATAAACTATTTCATGTTTCAATGCTTGATTCAATGTGTTGCAAACGATGTTGAAAAATGAAACATAAACAATAAAAAAATTTTAAATTCAAATATTATGTATTAAAATGAATTAGATTATGTGCCGATACGACTCAGTATTATAAAATAATTTATTATCTTTTAAATTTTCTTTGAAATGCACATCAAAATGAATTAAATTATGAGCGAACATAATTTATTTCACTTTCAACTATTTTCTAAAAAGTAACTTCATTTTGTTAATTTAACGGTGTTGATATTTTTAAAAACATTATTTTAAAACTTTGAAAAAATAAATTCAGTTAAACTTTTATATAAATTATGCATTACAAAATTGTAAAACGATTGAAACTGAAACGAACAGTTGATGTTTAGCTTTTCAAGAAGAGAGACGATCGTACACTTTTGTGCTCGTATATTAAAGTGATTTTTTCGTTAATTTTCGATTCAAAATTAATAAAAGTTTTTAGCTAAGCATCAAATGCAGTGAATTAAATACTTTTTATGTGAAAAACTAATCAAGAAATGTGTTAAAATTGATGAAAAAATTTAAATTTCTCACCTAAAAAATGCAGGTGTAGTTGTTAAACGTTAATTGAATTTATATACCAGCATCACCTTTGTGTTAGTGAAAATAGTCAGTCGTCATCTTAATGTTTGTGTTAAAAACCACAATATGTCTTAAGAAATGAAACAAGGAAATTTAAAATTTTTAATTTCTGCTTACTCAAGAGCCGCAGTAGTGAAAAATGTTTCAATATCGAATTGATTTGAAAGAATTATGCTGTGAGACGACTGCCAAGAGAAACTTAATTATCACGTTTTATTGAGTAATAAGATGAAAGTGTATCAAAATAGTTCAAAGTTTAACGCGCATAGAAAGAAAATAAATCAAAACAAAATTATTAATAAAATAGTGATGAGACGGAGACAATTCAGTTCAACAATGAATGTGCTACTTTGTGCCGGCTTATTCTTACTTTTAGGACTATTAACGTCTACAAATGCTTCAGGTAGAGTTGTAACAAATTTAATTAGCGAGTTATAGCGAGTAACAGATTTTCTTTGTTTATTTGAGTTGCCAAGTAATTTAAATTTTGCTCCCCCATTTTTATTAACTTCTTTCTTTTTGGAAGAAGTCCATCAAAAACTGAAGCCAAAACAATTTTTATTTGGTAAACAAAAATTTATTTTATGCTTCGTCTTCTTCTTTTTCTTGCTTCACATGCACATCAGTTAAATGTTTTTTCTATTGTGTATTGTTGTTACTCACATAAATTTGGAATGGTAATGATGTGAGTGTATAGTTTAAAATAGGCGTTGCATTAGCGTACGTATATTTAAAGCAAAAAAAAACAAATGTGAGGATAGTTGTTTCCCTTCATTGCATTCTTGCCTGTCTTCACTGCTACTGCCATAAAACAACACTAAACAGATGTGAAAGATTTATATTTAGATCAAGACGGAAGCCCGATAATGCAAATGGATTTTAGAATTAACTCACATTACATTTCATATTCTGATTGATGAATATATAATAATTTTCAGATAATTCAATTCAACCGCCTATTTTTGAGACACAGTCATCAACAAAGACGACCATACCTATTGGAAAGAAAAATAAAATTTTGCATTGCAAAGCGAGCGGTATAGAAACTAATTTTTTAATTAATTATGCAAACTCATAAGCTAATTTCACACGCAGGTCGACCAAAGCCTCAGTATAAGTGGCTCAAAGACGGTATAAGTCTTACAGATTTTAAAGATGACGAAATTCTTAAGATTAACGATGCGAAAAAGAGCGATTCGGGTTTCTATCAATGTCTTGCACGTAACGATGCAGGAACAATATTTAGCAATAAGAGTGAGATCGTTGTCGCATGTAAGAGTGTTGATCATAAATTAACAGTTTACAGTTTTATTAATGAATTAACATTTCAATTAGATATGGGGAAATTTGAAAACAAAAAAGATCGCACAATAGATGTAGAATCGGGTCATGCAGTGATTCTCAAGTTGGATGATATTGATTCAGTTCCAAAACCAACTATTACTTGGGAATGGCAGGAAGAGTCAATCAAAAATGACGTCAAGTATTATAAGAGCATGAAAAACGATCTAGTAATTTTTTCGGTTGATCAATATGACGAGGGAAAGCGTTTTAGGGCTGTGGCAATAAACTCACAACTCTCAAATATCGAGCGTAGTGCATATACAATTTTACGTGTAACTGGTAGTCCATATGCAGATGTAGAGCCAGAAATAATTATTCCATTGGAAGACACAACTGCAATTGAAGGAAAAGAAATTGAGTTCGAATGTGTTGGCAACGCACGAGATTTACATTTAATGGAAACATTTTGGTATAAAGACAAAATTCCAATTGAGAATGCAAACGTCGTCTACGATCTTGGCTGGAGAAATAGGACACTCATTTTGCACAAAGTTGCCAGCGATTATGCAGGCGAATATTCGTGTAAAATTCAGATCAAGACAGATAACATGAAGAGCAAGATTTCGAAGGCGATGCTTATAGTTATTGATGTTCCGAGATTTCATCAACAGCAGCTGTTAGAATTTGAGACAGAATATGGAAACAGACTTGAACTTCCTTGTGATGTAAGAGGAACTCCTATGCCAACTATTAAATGGTTCCGAAATTCAGAGGAAATTGACACTCATGAGAGCGAATATCGTATGCTAGACGATAATTCATTGGTGATTGAAAAAGTCAGTCTCAGTGACTCAGCAATGTTTCAATGTTTGGCAATTAATGAAGCAGGAGAAACTTCGTCAAACATGTGGGTTAGAGTGAAAAGTGAGTTTTTAATTTTTATTATTTCTTTTAATTAATCAAGATCAAGGCTGAAATATTTAATTTTATCATTTCAATCTTGATAATAATTAAACATTTAGAAAAGATTCAATGAATTAGTAAAAATATTGTCGATAAATTCAAAAAGATTATTTATCAACAGATGAAAATGAATTAGATTTAATTAGCAATATCACAGCAAGAATAAGACGTCTTGCTCAGCCAAGGATAATTGGCAGCGATGATTCAACATCAAATTTAAATGGATTCTTTGATTATAATTGTAAGAGAACTTTCAAAAAATGAAAATTTATAGTTACGCACTTTAACTACTCTCGTCTTCTATAACTTGACAACAAATGTAATGTAATGTGCACAATTGGCTATGTTTTGATCGTAATCACAATTTTCATGCTTTTACGCACACTTTAGAATTAGAGAAACGAATCAATTTCTGTGTGGCATAAAAAATTGGTTGAATAATAATTATTAAAGCGATCAAAAATTTCTTTTACAGCATCATCGCCAGTTATGGAAATTTATCCACAAAATATAACAACATTAGATGGCAAAGACGTCACTTTTGAGTGCAAAGCTGTTGGAGCACCATCACCAAGTGTTCAATGGATTTACAATGGTATGTTTTTTGCTATATGCTTTGACAATTCCAATCAGATGATTCACTGCTTCTTTTTTTCATCTCGTAACACAGACACCATCATCGTGCAGCCTACAAATCACATACAAATACACGAAAATGGTAATTTATTCATCTCAAATGTTCAAGAAAGCGATACCGGCTCATACAAGTGCATTCGATCAAATGAAGCTGGAACAGTGTCTGGCGAGGCGTTTTTGGGCGTTTTGGGTAAATAAAGCCGTCAATCAAGTTAATTGGCCAAACTCGATTAACATTTTACGTTTTCACAGTTCGTACACAAATAACACAACCGCCTGTCGACACAACAGTGCTCTTGGGATTAACCGCCACGCTTCAGTGCAAAGTATCGAGCGACAAGAATGTTGACTATACGATTAATTGGTTCAGAGATCGCCAATCTACTCCAATTACAACCAATTCGCGAACATTTATTGATGCAGACGGAACGCTTGAAATTGCGGCCGTTCGTGCGTCTGATGTGGGTATTTATACATGTGTTGTTAATTCACCGGCTGGCAATGAGTCTCGATCGGCTAAATTAAATATTGTCGAATTGCCATTTGCACCTATTAACGTTCATGCTGAGAGAATAAACGATGATGAGCAGAGAACTGTCAAAATTTCATGGACAAAGGGATTTGATGGAAACAGTCCAATATTGAAATACATTGTGCAGAGAAGAGAGGTTTTAGAACTTGGTAATTTTTTTATACATTAATTTGCATAAAATTCACATTTAATATTTGTTATTTTCATACTTATACAGAAACAACCGGACCACTTCCTGACAATTTACAAAATTGGATAACAGAATTAAGCAATGTGTCAGCATCAGATACATCCGCATTAATTCATAATCTCAAAGCAGCTACAAATTATCAGTTTAGAGTGAGTGCGGTAAATAAAGTTGGCGAGGGTTATCCATCAGAGCCAAGTAATACACTTTTACTGCCACAAGAAGTACCATCAGCTCCACCGAGTTCGATTGTTGGCTCAGCAAGATCTTCATCTGAAATCATTGCTCAATGGCAATCAGTGCCTGAAGAACATCGAAATGGAATTATTCTTGGATATATGTTAAGATATAAACTTAATGGTTATCGAGATAGTCCATGGACATATAAAAACATTACAAATGAAGCACAACGAAGTTACTTGATTCAAGATTTAATTACGTGGAAAGATTATATTATACAAATTGCAGCATATAATAACATGGGCGTTGGTAAATATTCAGAAGGGATTAGAGTCAAAACAAAGGAATCAGTTCCTGAAGAACCACCAACAGATATCAAGATTAAAGTCATCAGTTCAAGAGAAATTTTCATCAAATGGAAACCACCAAGTCCTCAACAAATTAATGGAATCAATCAAGGATATAAAATTCAAGCATGGCAATATGGACTTGTAGAAGACACTTACAGAGACATACTTGTTAAGACAATGAAAGTTGCTCCCAATCTTGTCAATCCATTAGCTGAACAAAATTGTACTTTTGGAGATTTGACACCATTTACATATTATAATATCACAATTTTATGTTTCACAAATCCAGGTGATGGTGTTCGTAGTAATCCAATTTTAATTAGAACTGAAGAAGATGTTCCTGGTGAAGTATCAAATATGCAATTTGATAATGTGTCTGATAGAGAATTAACATTAAAATGGAATGAACCAAAGGAACAAAATGGCATAATTATTGGCTATCAAGTTCGATACAAAATTAAAGATTCACAAAATATGAAACAAGTCAATCTTACAGCACATGATAGAAGTTTACATGTGACACAATTAAAAGCAATGACTCATTATTGGTTTGAAGTGAAAGCATTAACTGCAAAAGGTTGTGGTGTTCCAAGAACTGCAATCATTCAGTCAGGAATAGAACCAGTAAATCCTGAACCACCTTTTGGTCTTGCTCTTTCAAATATCGAAGCATTTTCGGTTGTTATTCAATTTAGTCCAGGCTTTGATGGCAATTCTTCGATCATAAAATGGGTTGTTGAAGCTCAATCAGCTAGAAATGATCTTTGGAGTGTTGTTGATGAAATTTCTGATCCTGATGCGACAACAATTACAGTCAAAGGACTTTTGCCATACACACAATACAAATTGAGAATTATTGCAGTCAATGTTGCAGGCTCAAGTGCACCGAGCGAACCAACAAAGGATTTCCAAACGATTCAAGCAAGACCAAAGCATGCACCTTATAATGTGACAGTTCGTGCAATGAGTGCAACAGACTTGAGAGTTCGATGGATTCCTTTGCAGCAGAGTGAATGGTTTGGCAATCCTAAAGGATACAATGTGACTTATCAACTTATTGAAAAAGATATGGAAAGACCACCAACAAGTGTTATAATTGAAGATCCCACATCAAATTCTTATATTCTGAAGAATCTCGAAGAGTGGTCACTTTATGAGATTGTGGTGACTGCAGTCAATGAAGTCGGTCAATCAACAGAAAGCAATGTTGCATTAGAAAGAACTCGAGAGTCAGTGCCATCAGCTGGTCCACTATTAGTACAAGCCAATGCAACTTCATCAACAACAATTGTCGTTCAATGGAGTGAAATTGCAAAGAGTGTACAAAATGGCCAGATAGAAGGCTATAAAGTTTTTTACGGAGCACCAGGTTATTCATCAATTCCAGTTTTGCAAAAAACTATTCCAAACAATAAAACATTCACCACTACACTTACAGAACTTAAAAAGGTAAGAGAAATTTATTCTAAGAAAAAATCTCAAGTGCTGCAGTTAAACACAGGCACAATTTTTTGACATTCCTTTGCATTTACTCATTCACACTATCTTTGTTTACTTATATTTTTCTGCACAGTTTGTTGAATATCATATTCAAATACTTGCATACACGCGTTTAGGCGACGGAAGTTTGAGTTTCCCGCCAGTACGTGCACAAACTTTTGAAGACACTCCTGGCAAACCATCAAATGTTTCATTTCCAGATGTTACTTATACAACTGGTATGTTAATTTTTTCAAATTATTAAAATCGTTATTTTCATAATTTAATATTTATTTACAGCACGAATAATTTGGGATGTACCAGAAGAAAGCAATGGCGAAATTTTAGCCTACAAAGTTACATATGAATTAAAAGATACAAATAAACTTGAATTTAGTCGAGAATTTGCGCCAACAGATAGAACGTTTAGAGCTACAAATTTACTCAGTGAACATTACTACTTATTCACAGTTACAGCTCAAACACGAGTTGGATGGGGTGTAACTGCTAGTGCATTAGTTTTTACAACAAATAACCGTGAACTTCCTCAAGCTCCATCAATGCCACAAATTTCGAGAAGTCAAATTCAAGCTAATCAAAGTGAGTTAAAAAATAAGAAATTTTCACATATAATTCAATATAAAATTTCATTTCAGTAACATTTAATTGGCAACCAGGTAGAGATGGTTATGCTCCTCTACGTTATTATACAGTTCAGTTAAAAGAAGGAGAAGCAATTTGGACAACACTAAATGAGAGAATTGATCCTTTCAGTACTTCATACACTGCCACAAACCTAAAACCTTACACACTTTATCAGTTCAGAATTCGTGCTGTCAATGATTTAGGACCATCGCCATATAGCAAAGAAAGTATTGATGTAAGAACATTGCCAGCTGCTCCAGCATTTCCTGTTACAGGAGTTGTTTTGACACCAATCACTACCAATAGTGTTCGAGTCGAATGGATTCCTTTAGATAGATCTTTATGGAATGGAGACAGTGACGGTGGATACAAAATTGTCTATCAGTCTATTGATTATATCGGATCAAAAGTATTAAATGACATTCCTAAGCTTGATGTGATTGGCATTGACAAGAATGTCTCAGTGCTAAAAGATTTGACACAAGATGTAAACTATGAAATTGTGATTTTTCCATATAATAAACAAGGCTTGGGACCGAGCAGTTCACCTTTGACTGTATATGTTGGTGAAGCCGTACCAACAGGTGAACCACAACAATTTGAAGCTGTTGCTGTTTCAAGTACTGAAGTACGTCTTAAATGGAAAGCACCAAATCAGAATGAACAAAATGGTGATTTATTAGGCTATAAAATATTTTACACAGTCATAAATTCACCACAACCGCTTGAAGAGGGTCAAAAATATGAAGAGGAAATAGAAGTTGTACCTGCAACATACAATTCTCACAGTCTCGTCTTCTTAGACAAGTATACAGAATATAAAATCCAAATTCTTGCCTTCAATCCAGCTGGTGATGGACCACGATCGATTATTGTTAATGTGAAAACACTTCAAGGTTTGCCAAGTGCTCCAACTAATCTTACATTCACTGATATCACCATGAATAGTTTGGTTGTGAGCTGGAATCCTCCTCAATACCGCAATGGTGAAATCATTGGATATATAGTCACTTATGAGACAACTGAAGATAATGAAAAATTCAGCAAGCAAGTGAAGCAAAAAGTTACTGAGACATTTTTATTAGTACAAAATTTAGAGGAAGAAGTGACTTATACATTTACAGTACGTGCTCAGACTATTGATTATGGAATGCCAATAGTTGGAAACATAACGACTGGCCCGCAAGAAGGTTCACCACTCAGCCCAAAAGAATTAATGCTTTCAAAGAGTGTCGCATACATTAATTTGAAATGGCTAAATGGTCCCTCTGGCAGAGGTCCAATCAAAGGCTACTACATTGAATCTCAAAAACGTGACGACACAAAATGGTCAGCTGTTGCCAAATCCAATAACGGACAAACTCAAGAATTTACAATCAGCTTTCAAACATTATTGCCGTCAACAGTTTATAAATTTAGAATTAGTTCATATAATAAATACGGAATATCATGTCCTGCTTATTTTGAAGAGACTGTGCTGACACCATCAAAATTATACTTAGAATATGGATATTTGCAGCAAAAACCATTCTATCATAGGCCATGGTTTGGGTAAATTTTTATTCTTTGAAATTTTAATTGAAACATTAATTTATTTGTTTAACTTTTCATAGAATGTCTGTGGCTTCAGTTGGTACGATTATTATTATAATGGTTATTGCTGTTTTATGTGTGAAGAGTAAAAGTGAATTCTATAAGCGTAAGTTATTACCCGTTTCAATTGCATTCAAGCACGCATCAATTTATTTATAAATTTATTCATATTTTTTTCACTCACACACAGAGGAAGCACAAAAAACCTTGGAAGAATCGATTGCAATGTCTGTTGATGAGCGGCAAGAACTTGCACTTGAGCTTTATCGTTCGCGTCATGGTCTCACAAATACTGCTGCATCAAATCCAATAGGTACAATTGGTCGCAATAAAGGTGGAGCAATAACGAAAAAGAGTGGAGGCGCAGGAAATTCAGCAACTTTAGGTAGAAGTCCACCACGTCCTTCGCCAGCGTCTGTTGCATACCATAGTGATGAAGAGAGTTTAAAGTGCTACGATGAAGATAGCAGTGTTACTGAGAAACCATCAGAAATGAGCAGTTCAGAATCACAAGTGAGTTAAGAGCTGATAATTACCAGACTTTATTAGATAATATAAAATATTTCAATTTATTTCTCTATAGCACTCGGAAAGCGAAAATGAAAGCATACATTCTGATGTTCATTCATTCGTGAATCATTATGCAAATATCAACAACACATTGCGTCAGTCGTGGAAACGCCAACACGTGAAAACCCAGTACTCAAGCTATACTGATTCTGAACCGGAAGGAAGCACTGTTATGAGTTTGAATGGTGGACAAATTATCATGAATAATATGGCAAGAAGCCGTGCACCATTACCGGGCTTCTCTTCATTTGTTTAGATTCATGACGAAGGGGAGAAATGTAAATTTCTTTGTGATATTTTAGTGCTTAATTAGAATTAATTCAAAAACAAGAATTTAAGTATTAAATCACCTTTTTATGTCTTTTAAAATCTCCCTTAAAATTTAAGCAAAAAATGACTGAAACAATTGCAAACTACCGATTATATTGAGTTTTAATTTAGAGTTATATGAAAAATACAACGAAAATGTTCAGTGTTCTTTAGTTTTAATTTATTTCAATTTATAAATATGCATTTTCTTGAGTTAGTCTTCTTCAATATTTACTTTTCTATTCTCTAAAGTTAGGAAATTGAAATTTATCAAAAATTATCATCAAAAACGTTTTTTTTTTAAATTTGGAATTTTAAAAAGTATTTCCGTTAAAAAATTAATTAAATTTGATCAAAGACTTTTTAGAATTATTAAGGAATGGATGGAGCAGTTAAATTTTAATAAAATGAAGAAAAGTGCCTAAGACTCCAATATGAAGTAGACAATATAGTTGATAAGTTTGTGATGGTTCAGCTTAGTAGACAATAAGTAAATGAAAATAAAACAGAAATTTTTCCCTAAGTGTTTCTAAATAATATAAAATGGCACGTTTATTTGAACTTCAATCTCCTCGTTATCAATTACAGGTGACTTTCAAATACTTCATAGTAGTAATCGATAAGATATTTGCAAAGCATATTGCATTTTGAAATATCAGCATCAAATGGATTTGGTGTAGTAACATTACTTGAGAAGAGACAAATACCAAGACAAATGGCAAGATTTCCTATAATAATCAAAATTACGATATTTTTGTCAATTTAAATTTTGCTTCTTTGCTCTCACCTGAGTTCATAAGATTCTCTTCTTGATATTTCTCAATAGTTTTAAAATGTTTAAATAAGTATTTCAAAGTCTCATAATTCACACGTGGCATTTGTTGTAGAATTTCTCGCATTAAACTTGCTGATAATCTTTCTAAAATAAACATATAAATATCAGAATGCCATACAAACACTCATGTTTGTTTATAATCAATCGCACCTGATGTACATTGTACAAATATATTTCGCGCCATGAGAGGTGTTGTAAGCTCGCGGAAAAACATTTTTAAAAGTCCTGTGAGTGTATGTACATCTTGATCAATAAGACATGCATATTTTGATTCTTTTTTTGGTGGTTTCTTCTCATTCATTTTCTTTTTTATTGCATCAATTGTCATTTTATTGCCAGAAATTCTATAAATTCCTGATACTTTTATATTGTGGTCTAACTCTAATGCTTTTATGCATTCTACGATTATCTTTGGAATATCTTTGTGTTCAATATCTTTTTCAACTTTTTCTAAACTACATCCAAAAATGATATATTTCTCACTGTCATCTTCTCCCTTAAATGAAGTTGAGTCAGAGACAGTTGATGAAGAAATATCACTCGATGCCTTGCTTGGCCTAATTTTTAACTTTGATCGAACTTTGTCGCGAAATCTTTCACGTTCTTTCTTTGGTGATTCGACTTTCTCGGGAATTTCGAGAGCGTCCTCACTAATACTTTTATAGCTCTCATGCGATGATGATTTTATGCTTGCGGTTTCATCTATAAACAAATAATAAAGAATGAATGAAATTTGTTTATAGAGCGTACAATTACTAAAACATTACCCAATGGAAGCGAAAAATTTGAACTGGCGTTGACCTGTGTATGAGTAACAAATGATTACAAAAAAAATTGTTTTTATTAGTGCGCGATTGATAACGATAAAGAATGGGGGATAGAAAAGTGATTGTGATTAATTGGAAGTAGATTTCAATAGAAGAGAAAATTTTGAATTACAACTTAATCACTTACGCTCTTGTTACTCTCATCTTCTGTGTCATAAAAACTTGGAAAATTTCTACTTAAGACTGAGTCATTAACGATCTGTCAAATAAGAGAGACAGAAAATTTCAATAGACGTTTTAAACAACGTTCACAAATAAAGCAAAACTTACAATATCTTCTTCATCTTCTATATAATATGGATTTCTTAATAACACCTTCCATGCATCAACCGATTCAAAAAACTTTTCTGGAATGTCATTACTAATTTTTGTCGTAGTTGACTCTTGATTATCTGATTGAATTATTTTTGATTCAATATTATTGTCTTTGGTGCTATTAAGATAATTCATGTGAGATGAATCGTAATAAAATTTATTCAAGTCAGGATTTTCGTCGCTATATAGCACCCACACGGTTTTATAATCATCACTATTAATATTTTGATTCATCGTGCTTTCAAAGTAATTTTCATAGGCGCCAGATTTGAATGAAAATTCTTCATCAATTTCCCATTCATTATCGTCCGAAACACGAATTTGGTCTAAAGATGCATAAATATTTTCACTACTTATCGTTTCTTTATTGCTATCGTCACTATTTGCAACTGATTGACACGTCCAAATTTGTTGATAAATACTCTCATTACTTTGCACTACTTCTTCTACCACACCTTCGCTTATTTCTCTTAATTTACACTTTAACAATTCCCGTAATTGTCTGTAAAATTCATATTCATCACTTTTGTTCGCAAATTTAAGAACAAAATTGATCTTTATCGCACGGACGAGGCTACGAGCTCTCACGTTGGACGGAATTTTAAAGAATACTTCACTACGAATGAATGAAAAATAAAACTTTTGAGACCTGCTGTAAGTTATCACTGCTGTATTCAATGACACCGATAAGATAACATACTGATACTTTTGATAATTTCTGTTATCGAGTTTCTTCGAAGACTTTTTGAGCTTTTTTGACGAAACTTTTTCCATCGTGATTTCTTTCGTTGCACTTGTTGCAGCCGATGTTCGTAGACTGTTATTATTTATACTTTGATCGCGCAACAGGCTAGAAAATGTTTGCAATAGTAACGTTATCGTATCAATATGTTGATCGTCGCGATTCCAAAGAGTTTTAATGAAATTCATTGTAATTTCATTTCTATTAAAACTTGGCTTCATCACTTTTGACTGACGAATATTAAATACACTCGGAATGCTTTTGACAAACATTATATTATCCGTTTCATAATCAGCAGTCTCATGCACTAGATGTCTCATCCAATCACTCAATGATTCATTTTGATATATTTCATTATCAAAAAACTCCAAATTTTCATAAATATTGTCCTCATCACACGATGTATAAGAATTCGCAAATTGCTGTAATAAATTCAATTCATCGTAAGTGTCGCTGTCATCCAATCTATTACTGTTATGTTGTGGATTCATTATTGAATTATTAAGTAAGCGTTTATCGCGTCGTTTAAGTATGCTCAGATCTCTCGCTTTTGATGTAAAACTATTGATAATTTCATTAAAAATTTTATACTTGTATCGATTTGTGACGTTTTCATATATATGATCATGAAATTCCATATTGGTTTCAGTGTGATTCTCATGATTCATATTATTTTACATCATCATTATATTATTATTACATCACTTATATATAACGTCATACTTCAATAGCAAATATTTTAATCTCATACAAACACGATAATTATTAAGAAATATGCAAAAATGATTTTCATGAAACACTTGAGAATTTTTAGCTCTAACAACCGATCGCGTTGACTTTCTTACGACTACTGAGCGAAAGAGCAGAATATTTCTTTTGATTAAGTTAAATTATTTCACAATTTGTACTCTCATTCTATCAAAACACTTGACCCTAACGGAGACAATTTAGAGAGAGGAGAAATAAATTAAAAGACAGCGTGCATGGAGAACTAAACTAATTAAATCTACTCAGTGAATGATGATCATAATATCATATATACACTGCCTTGTATGTATTAATGAATGAATAGAATATGATTCATAAAAGACAAAAAATACCAACAATACAATAACTCGGCATCATATGTAAATAAAAAATTTCTTGTGTTTTTAATCTGTCTGGTAGTTTGTTTCGTTGATTATTATTATTTTTTTTTTTGCAAAAATTGAATAATTTTGATAGTGAAAGTTCTTATTGGAGAATTAAGAGAATGAAAAATAATTTAATTACCATCATTATCAGCATGCGGCATCATTTAACAAAAACAATAAACTCTGTTTATCTTTTAATTAAAAACACAAACTAATACATTTTTAATGAATCACTTAACTTTATTTTTAGTATTATCTTCTTTGAAATCGTATCATTATTTAAATTGTTTCAATCATTTAATATTAATTATCATTATTATAATAAAATTTTCTCTCTCTTTTTTAAATGTTAAATCTCATTCGTCGTCATTATTTATAGAAAACACGCATTTTGAAATGTGCGTTTGTCAAACTATTGATACTAATCTTCTTCCTAAATACTCTTACTAATTATTCCACTGTTCAATATTAATATTAATTTTAAATTTAACAAGCGAAAAACTTTCATCGTCATTAAACTCTTGTTTTTAATTGATAGATAATTTAATTTAATTTATTTTAGGTAATTTTAATAGATTAAGAAGATAGAAAGTTTTTTAGATTCTTTTTTTTCAGTTTGAGTTAATAAAATTTTGTCAATCTGTGTATGTGTGTGTTTTAATGTTATAAATATCATTTACTGTAGAATCAAAGTGGACTTGAGTCGTGTTGCTCCTTTATACTAGTGTTTATACTGCATTGTAAGGCGTTTGGCGTTAACCACTCTCTGTTGAGAAATTAAGTAGAAAATTTATGATAGAAAAAGAAAATTTGTTTTCTTTGAAAGCTTACTTTGGAAGACATCTCTGCAAAAAGGGAACGCAGGATGAGAAGTGAGCTAATCTGTTCACCCACCCAGGAATTTCTTGCCCGCAAAGAATCTGTGTTAATGCTGACGAAAAATGATTGCAGTTATTGTTCATTAAATGATATTTATCGCCTCGAAATTGATTTCCTATTTCCTCTATAATTCGCCTCACGTCCTCTTCAGAAAATTCAGTCCAGCCTATGTGAATGCTTTGTCTATTTATTGTCATTATAGGGGTGGGCGTGTAAAAATAGAAAATATATATATGTTACTTATTACTCATTGCATTGAGATATCATAAAAGGAACAACAACGACGACGATGATAAAAAGTAAAAAGAAGACATTTCATGACAAATCACTCATTTGTTTGACTCTCTTTTATTACACACTTACTGGGAATTGCTGTATGTGTGTACAAAGAAAGTAAGAACCTCATTTCGACTAGTAATAAAATATTTAAACGAAAATAGATATTTATATGAGAATGTATACGCTACCTAAATCTAAATTGTTCACCAAGTTCTTCTGCTTCTCTAGGATTTATTTCGAAAATCCCACTATTGTTATTTAGTAAGTAAGATACACACAAATATGCGCAATATGAAAGAGAAAGAAAATGAAAATTCCAAGAAAAACATTTACTATGTCTATGTATATACTTACGAAAATGCATAGCAATGTCCACCAAAACTCCACTCTTAAAAAAATGAAGAAGGTTGTTAATGTGTCTCTAAGGAATTATAAAACTTACCACTGCCATAACATTCAACTCCACTGTGATAAACACCAATACCCAAATTTGTTGTATATTCATTTATCCAATACTAAAGAGATAAGAGAATGAGAGAAAAGAAGAAAAAATATCTTGTAAGAATGATGTCCATATTGTTTTGATTTTTTATCAATAACACTCTTAAAAACTTACCATATCATAGACATTCAATATTACAGCCTCACGATGAACTAAAGAAGTAGGTAGGATCTCGCTATCACTATTATCTTTTGAAGGAGCGAGACAATGAAAATTTAAGTTGCATGAATTCGTAAACATTGTAAAGTTTAAGCTTTTTAGACGCGAAAATTATGGCAGGAGCAGGTGATAATACACTGAACCAAGCTTAAAATATTGACATATTATAGTATGTTGGACAACTTTAATTTTAAATTAATCTAAAAGCTGGAAAAACTGTGGCTCAAAAATTTTCACAATCAGAAAATAATTTTCGAAGAAAAAATTCATTCAGTAAGTTTTGTTTATTTCAATTCAGTTCAAAAATTTTTCAGTTAAGATTTTCGAATAAAAAGCGTTAAATATTAAATTGATTTTAAAAAAAATTTGTCCAATACTCATTTTTTTGAATGAGTTTTAATATAATTTAGAAAAATTTTAATAAAACTGCTTTTATATATTATACTTCAAATTTTTTATTAATTTCGAAAATTCAAAATATAATAGCTGAAAAATTCAAATTCAAACAATTACTAACATGTGACACAATAATTTATAACTTCTTAAAATATTTATACTTTTGTGTAAAATTCTATTATATTTTCCAAATAAATCTTTGATTAAATGTTTGAAAGAAAAAAATTTTAACTAGTGATTTATTTTCCGAGAAAAAAATCATCTTCATTTTTTTTTCTTCTCTTTTTCCAACATAAGAGCAATTAAAATTTTTTCTTCTCTTCCTCTCTCCCATTTTACTTCGCAATTGCTTCTCAATGAAATCTACAAGAAGATTAGATGCTCGTTCGATAGATGAAAAAGTTAAAAGCTATAGTCAAATGATTTAGTGATTTTTCTCTCGTTTTTTTTGTAAAATAAAAACTGTAAGTGAAGAAAAAAGAAAAGAAATAATAACAATGCATACGAAAAAAGCGAAAAAAAGCAGCGTTATCTGAGTGTTGAAACACGTGAGAGAGAGATTTAATAAGCTATACCGCTGCTTTTAGAGAGCTAGGTAGAGTGAATTTAAGCCAAGAGTAAGAAATTAGTTTCTTTCGTCTGATCATTTTTTATAGACGTGTCTGCGAAGTATTTGCGGTTTCCGAAATTTCTTGAAAATATTTTTTTCTCTCACTTTTGTTTCGGTTCGCCCTCAAAACTAAAGTGAATGAGAAACAGTGCGTTCAATTAAGAATTTTTATTGGAAGAAGTGAGACATAAGATAGAATTGCAGTGGATAGTGACAACAAGTGCAAAAAAATAAAGAGAGAAAAATTCAAAGAGAGAATAAAAGAATCTTAATTGCTATCAAATGAGATAAATAAAAAAGCAAAGCAGTTTCACTTTGGAATGCATTTATAAACACTTTCTCTTGTGTCTAATAGTGCAGAGAACTTTTTTCAGCAATTTAATTAAAAGTCTCTCACTTTTTTTGCTCTCTTGAGAAAATAATCGGAAGTAAAAAAAAAGAGGCAAAAAATAATTATTAATTTCCAATTAAGCCGAAATTTGCCACGGTCTTAAGCTGGCTGAGAAAAGAAAAATATATCATGATCATTCGAAAAGTTTCAATCAATCCAGCGGGATGATGATTTTACCTATCGTGGATGCTAGTGATTATGACGATGTGCATGACAGGAGTTTAGGATTACACTATGCAGCGGCAAGAGGCTGTGTGGAGTGTGTTCAAATGCTTCTGGAATCATCACGAGAGATCAGGTAAACAACATAAATTTCATTTTCTTTCACAACATTGACCGAATAAACATATAGACAAGAGTGAGTGAAAAAAGAGAATACATGAATAATAATAAGAAATGGTTGAAGTATGTTGTGTATGTGTACAAGTGACGATGATCATGATAAACATAACATAGAATATTGTCTACTTACTTACTAACATACTTCTTCTTCTTTATTATTGTCTTCATCGTCATTATAAAATCCAGTTTTAATTTTCTTATTTTGTAAAGTTAAATAAATGTAGAGTGAAAATTTTTTTATGTTTTTTCAATGTTAATGTAAAACTCGAATTTGATAATTTCATGTTTAAATACTTAGTGTAAAATTCTTTTTAAAGAAATATGCTATACTCAGGGGGAAAACAGCTTCAACGAAAGATGCAAAAAAACGAAAGATAACGAAAATAACGAAAGAAACGAAAAGAAGCAATAAATGACGAAAAGAAGCAAACGAGCGGATGATGCAAAAAATCTTTTCTAAAATTTAGAATTTCTCTTTTATTTCATAATGAAAATGTCTCATTTCACTAAAAATATCAATTAAAAACATTTCTGAAGCGTTTCTATTACAATAGCAGCTTAAAAATTGACAAAAATTTTGGCATCGAAATCTTTGTTTGTTTACAAACAATGAAGAAAAAATAGCGAAAAATGATCAAAAAATTTGTTCAAATTTTCTCCATAATTTCAACATTTTGGCTCTTCTAATATATATAGACAAATTCTTTAGTGTTGCATTGATGTAATCTAAGTGGTATATGTGCTGGGAAACTCGTTTAAATTCGATTATGTCAAAATTTGTTTAAAAAATCTTTGTTTATAAACAATGACGAAAATGACGAAAAAATGACGAAAATAACGAAAAAAACGAAATGACGAAAAGTAGCGAAAGAAAAGCGAAAAAAAAATTTCTTTCGTCAGAGCTGATTTCCCCCTGGTTATACTTCAAAATTTTAAAATTTAACGAATTTTTTAAAATTCAAATTTTTATATACGTTAAATTCTTAATTATGAAAATAAAATTTAATCATAGATAATCCTTAATTAACATACAAAACAATCATCCTCTCTTCTTCTTTAATATTACTCTCTCATAAAAGAGAAGCCGAAACTCTATCCCTCCAATGCTCACGATAAAAGCAATCACTAAACGCACACATGACACGACACAATTGAAAGTATCGAGATTTGAGCATATCATCGAATATGGAACGATTTCAATGTATTTTTCCATGCTGAAAACTGTTATTTCTTCGTACTCTCATTTTACCAATTCATTCAGTATTTACCTTCAAACGAGAAAGCATTGCAAACTGTTTCCTATAGTTTAGCTATTTTTTTCTTCATATTATCGCTGCTGCTGCTTTTATTTCTTTTTTTTTAATACAATAAATATCTATCGTTTTTTGTTGTGAGTGGAAAAAGAGGAAAGTTTTTTTTTCTTTACATTGCTTTGCTTTTGAAAAATATCGAGAAAAAAGGGTGAAGTGAATTGGATAAAATCATATTTAAAAATTTTTCATGCTAAAATCTTGAGTTAAACAAAAAGAAAGAAAAGAAAGAGAAGTGAAAGAAGAAAAGTGTTTTTTTTTGTCCAAGCATTAAAAAGTGATCATTAAAAATTATTTGCAATCGGTATCACAGTGAATAAAGATCTAAATATGCCAAACTTAGTGAATCGGAGACGAAAGAAAAGTAAAATTATTGAGGCGCAAGCGACAATAAAAAGCGACTCGACTGACTCTGATTATGAGTTTTCATCGAAATTAAATTACAAGTACAATGTGTTGCCCGAAAAGATAAAATCTTCATTTCGAAGCCATGAGAAGAAAGAAGCTTTAAACAACATTAGGTACGAACTTAAAAAGAGCAATCTATTTTTTACGTGTATGTGATTTTAAAGAAGCAATAAAGCAGATAGTTATCATCATCATCAGCAGTAACAGCAGAGATTTAAATACTTTTTGTAACTTTCTTTCTTCTTCTTACTGATGAGTTTGGTAATGACGATGCTCAAAAATAAGCTGATTTCACTTGTTGTTGAGTATTGCATAAGATTGATTAATTAGAACTCTTCTTGCATATAAATAATAAGCTGTTGTCTATTTTATGCTTTCCGGCAACAACATATACGCACATTTCCTCATATTATGGCAATTACAACTTCATGACACGTTGAAGTATTTTTCAAGCCAATAACAATCAAATGAAAAGCTATTGCGATAAATAACTTTCATTTTTGACTGAAATCAAAACATCGCAAACAAGCTTAAACCGCGAACGTGATAAAATAGAAAACTTTTATTGATGTCTACCGAAAAAATCACAAAATTGCGCTTACAATTTAATTTCTCTCATTGAACAAAAGAAAAACTTTATTCCATTCCTTTTCTTAACATTTAATGAAAGTGTTAAATTTTTTCACACCTCATGGCAATGTAATAATAAAATATGAGCGTAATCACAATTATTTCTCTTATTTCGAAAGCATTTCATCATAAGGATATTTAAAATGCCTCAACAGCTGCTGGCATTAACTCTTTTTTATCTTGATCAAATTGCTCACTTTCACATAAAGAATGTACAACGATGAAGATCGTTCTCATTCGAATCAAGTTTTAGAAAATTTAGAACACTCACCTCACAAGAGTTTGGTTTTCAATTTCGCTTTCTCATGGCAGTTCTTTCAATTAGAATTGCTATTTTATGACGTTGTTGTTTAAGTAACGTGAAAGTAAAATCTTTTTATAGCTCGACTAAACATTCTTGAATTTATAAAAACTTGAATTGATTGTAAAAAGAGAGTTCAAGATTCTTTATAAAAGAAAGTTGAATGAAATAAAATTTTTATTTTGAAGAATTTTTTCACAAAAATTCTTAAGAATTTTAATTAACAAAACAGTTAAAAAGTTTTTTTATTCAACTTACAGTTCTAAAGTGAGCCAATTTAAAGTAGTTACAAATCATAATGGATTCTTTTATTGCTTTCCATTCAATATTATGGAAAAATATCAACAACATATATAAAGACTAACTGTTAGAAATGCAAATTATTATGTTGAGAAATGTGAATGATTGAAATCAATTTTCATTGAATGATTCTTTTGTTATTGCTTGAAACTTTTCATTATTGAGAGCAATGAGATTAATTTCTTGTTTTTATAAAAAAATAATTTTTTCTCTATTAAATATTGACAATTGATTTCAATACAATAAAATGTAAATCTTTGCTCTCTTTCAATGAAAATATGTGACAGCAGGGATCAGAAATATTTCGATTTCATCACAATAATAAATATTTAATATTTTTCATACACTTACACAAACAATTATTTAATTACACTATATTTTACCACTGCCAGTAATCACTTCTCAGCAGTGCCTCATTTTCTGCATACTTAAAATTCAATAAAAGCCGATTAAAAAACATATACTCGACTTCCTCGAAAGAAGAAAAAAATTTCATCACTCTTTTGTTGTTGTACGCGAAATATTTAATAAAAATATTTGCAGAAGTTTTTTTTATTAGATAATTTGAGCACTTATTCGCTCCCCATGATCGGATCCGCGAACTTTCTCCTCTAATAATTATATCAATATCATAATGAGACAATTTATATGCATATAATTTTTATTGATAGTGTGTATGTATATCAATTAAGTGTTAAAAGCTTTCACTATTTGTTCTAAATAGACTCGAAAGCACATACACACGCGATTGTGAAATTGATAATGAGAGATTTCATGCTTCACACTCACTTTTATTATTGCTCTTTACAGTGCAAATACTCAAATGGACAATGATGTCACGCCAGTTTATCTCGCTGCTCAAGTAAGCTCAAATTGAAAGTTTTGTTTTCACTGAAATTCATTCGATACTTTGTTGTTATTGTTGCAGGAAGGACATCTTGATGTATTGAAAATTTTAGTTGAATCTGGTGGGTCGCTTTATGTTAGAGCTAAAGATGGTATGACAGCTTTGCATGCTGCAAGTCAAATGAATCGATTGGAAGTACTTAAATGGATGGTGAGGAAATTCAATATCAAGTTTAACATGCTAATTGTTATAAATTTCTCCTTTGTTATTATTTCCATACTTGCACATACAGGTTGAAGATCAAGGTATTGATCCAAACTTGAGAGATGGAGATGGTGCCACAGCTTTGCATTTTGCTGCATCTAGAGGTCATTTAAGTGTTGTTAAATGGTTATTAAATCATGGTGCTAAATTATCATTAGACAAGTAAGCTACTTATTAAAATTATGCAATAGTAGATTAAAAGTAATTATGAGCAATTTTTATTGTTATTGCTGAATAATTTTGCAGTTTTTAATTTGAAATTTACAAAATTTTTGCCTTGTTTTTAATCATTTTAAAATTAACGATTTTTCAATTTTGAAATATTCCGCAACCAACTTCACGCTTAATTTTAAATTTGCAATTTTTATTCAAAAATTTTGAAATGGTTTTTAAATTTCTATTCAACCAGATTGACACAACAAAGCATAACAATGATAGAAAAATTTCTAATTCATTTTCTTTCATTAGATATGGAAAAAGTCCAATAAATGATGCAGCTGAAAATCAACAAACTGAATGTCTCAACGTGCTTGTTCAACATAATGATCAAAATTCGTCAAATAAATATAAAACTCGAGACAATGGGAAAAATAATAATTTCATGCTAAAATGTTCATCATCAAATTCTGACTCTGAACCATTTTATTTACATCCGCCCACTTGTAATCGTTCAATGAGGGTAAAAATAATTTTGTCATAAAAAGTCAACTTTTTTTACCTGTTAAAATTTTAGGACCTGATGCCATCGAAATCCTCATATGAAAATAACTATTACAATGCCCTTCCAAATGATGGCATTTTTATCAATCCAATGCGAAATAATTTTTCACCGCCAAGTCCATGCAATACTGAGAGCGGTGAAAGCTTTTTCCTCCACGATCCACATGAAGTTGTTTATAATCGTGTACGTGATATCTTTGAATCAGACACGAGTGTACGCGAGGAGTCTATTGGCAAAATTAATGCAATGACTGTGCAAGCTGAAATACACTCGAGCAGTAGTGGAACGGCAAGTGATGAAGACACGCAAGACGTAATCTCGAAAAATGCCGCATGCGATAAAAATAACAACTATCAAGATAATCATGACGCGAGTGCAATTTTTCAAAACTCAAATCATGATTATGAAGACATTTATTTGGTGCGCGAAGAAGCAAAAATGGCAACGAAAATTGCAAATGGAAGAAGCCGATCAAGAGATAGCGGCTCTCATAGTCGATCAGCAAGCACAAGTTCTACTCGAAGTCACGATATTGTTGTTCATACTAAAATTATCGTAAGTTAAATTGAACTTTGTTGGGAAATAAATTTATATTTTGTTTATTTTAAGAAATCACATGAAGAGAATCAGCAAAGCAAATATGAGAAGCCTAAAACGACTGCTGAGATTCACAGTCGGATGCCAAACTCAGACTCGACGTACGAATGCGTTGAGCCACCTGAACATTCTACTTATCACATGAAATCACACTCAGTGAAAGTAGAAGCTCCACCGTTGCCACCGCCACTGCCACAATGGAATCATTCTAGTATGAATAATAGAATGCATAGAAATTATAGAAACAGCGATGACTCACTCGATGATCATGCAAATTCAGATCAAATAAATGGTAAGATTGAAATTTTATGATAAGAATAAGAAATTATTATAAATTAAATTTTATTTGAAGATCAAGAATCAGATTCAGGTTTGGAAGTTGTTGAAGAGCCAACATTGCGACCAAGTGAACTGGTACGAGGAAATAATAATCGCAGTTTATCGATGATTTCAGGTAAAAACTTATCATAAAAATTACGTTTGTTTCTCATTATTTTTTTAAAATTGAACAAACTCTTTTGCAATGTTAATATATTTAACGTTAGTCACTTATGTACATGATATATACTCAGATAAATTTTTAATCGAAGTTAAATCGCGTAACTGCGTTTTTCGATGAAAATCTTTAGTAAGCATTAAAATAGAGATTTTCTTCTTACACACAACTACCATATGTACACATATACATACACACGTATTATGTGTTTATTCATTAATGCACAGTAAATCGAGAAATAAGAAAGAAAGAGAGAGAGAGAGAAGCAAACAAGAGAAATGTAACAATACAGCTTAAGCACAAATTATTTATATCGTTTTTATTCGGTACAGCGAGCAAGAAATCCAAACTTATTAACAATAAAACGCAACACTATCAAAGTGATGAGCAAGTAAATACCAACACCAGCAACAATGCTAGTAAATATAATGGAAAAGTTCATCAGCAGCAGCAAACTAGAGCAAATATATTAAATTCACCAGTTGATGCTGAGCATTACGCGAATCAAGATCAAGAAAGTTTATATAACGGCTCGAGCGATTCACGAGGACCGCGACTTGTGAACAAACAGCTCGTTCTACCCATCATTACGTTTCCAAATAGCGCAGCCAACAATTCAAATCATCTTATTAAGCCATCTGAATATCTTAAAAGTATTACGACAAGTGACAAGCGTTCGGTGATCGGTTCGAAGAGGTGAAAACTTTTTAAATAAGCTTTTATGCAAATAATTTTTAATTGATTATTTAATCATTCAGATCTCCGGACATTGAAGATAATTATATGACAAGCAAACTCAATGATAGAGATTTAAATCCTGTGGATCAAGACACAGTATTAACAACAACAGCAGAAAGTTCATCTGAAAATAGCAAGAATTTTGAAGCTAGCAAAGTAGTTGAATACTTCACACTCCAGTAATTACCTAATTAAGACACATAAATTTTTACTTTTCAGATTGAATCAAATATTCCAATTCCACCGCCTTTGCCACCAAACACAAACAACAATACGGTGGGCAAAAATAATCAAGCACCTCAAGATAGCACCACAATTAAGAAACAACATCAACCACTGGCATCGATATCGATTCAAGATCTAAATAGTGTTCAACTGCGCCGAACCGATAATAAGATGCTCTCAAAAACCTTCTCGGCGCCCACTCGTTCAATTAGTATGCAATGCTTGTCATCTACGAGCGAACAATACTTGTCGCAAAAAATTGACTTGATTGCCGAATTGAAAATGTCAAAGGACATCACTGGCATCAAGAAAATGAAGGTTGAGCGTGCTAAAATGGAACGTAGTAGTGAGGTATATTCTGACCAGTTTACAATAGAAAATTTTATTGATACGGTAAATTGCATTCAAGAGTCTTTCTATTTCCACACATCACTTAATGAATGAATGCACTTTAAGCACCAAACGTTATAATTTTTTTATATAATTAAAGATGAGGAGAAGATGAAGAAAAGAGATATAGAGATAGTGAAGAAGAAGGAAAAATAATGTTGTAGTTTTATTGCAACTCAATTAATTTGATTTTCTCTTTTTATTATTTTTTTTTGCTCTGCTGTAGATTCCTGATCGAGACAATTTTGGCAATGTAATACCTGATTGGAAGAGACAAATGCTTGCAAAAAAAGCGGCAGAAAAAGCGAAGAAAGAGTTTGAAGAAAGACTTGCTCGTGAAGCGGAAGACAGAAGATTGTCGGCTATACCGAAATGGAAGCGCGATTTAATTGCCCGTAAAGAAGAAGCTGAACACAAGTTTAGGTTAGTATGAGTAGAAAATTAATGTTTACTAAGTAGATCTAATTTATAATTATTACAAATTTTACATTATATGCAAACTCAATCTTTAGTCGACCAACAAATGAACAGCAACAGCAAAATTTTTATCAGCAAAAGTCACCAGCAATAACAACTACTACTGATACGTGGAAAATGAGAGGAGCACAACGTTCAATGAGTATTGATAACATAAATTTTCTTTCATCAACGACATCAACTTTAAAGCCATCAAATCAGCAACATGAAGACAATTGTCATCATTATGATGAGAATTTTGATGACTCAACACCAGCTTCACCGACAAAACAACGAACTGAATATGATTCGGGAAATGAGATTCAAAAGGACGATGATGAAGACAACATTATACCGTGGAAGAAATTATTGAGGAAAACAAATAGTCGCTTGAATTTAATAAGCTAAATTAGCAGTTAATTAAAAATTTATTTTAATTGAATTCTCACTCAGGCATGAATTATTGCGGCCACTTGTGCAATACATACACAATGATGACTAATTAAATTTAATTTTTTTTTTTTTGGCTAATAACAATTTTTCATGCCTATTGAATAATCAATCAATCAATTATTAAAAGCTCATTACTTAATATACAGGATATCAAATAATTATACGCAATATAACAGTTATGAAAATTTATTTTATTTCTCCTTTACTGTTGAATGTTAATTGTTTTATTAGTAGTAATTTGATTAATTTGCTTTTTCACTTCTCGAAAACGAATTTCAAAAAATATAAAACTATACTCGCTTCTCTTTTGGTATACTTTTGTGTAAAATTAGTGACAATGAAATATATGATCGATTTATATGAAATTAATTCAAGAGATGTTTTAAACACTTATTTTTATAAGATTGATATTTTCTCTTCATTTTATAAATTAAATTTTATTTTCAATGTGAATTTGGCTTCAAAAAGAAAAAAAAATTTAATTTAATTTCTAAAAATTCTATTTATCAAATTTTTTCTTTATTCTAAAGACTTAATTCGTGCAATATGCGGAAAACTTTGTGCAATTTTTAATCAAATTTATCTCTAAATTAATAAAAGAAATTAGAAAAAATTTTAGTCAAAATTTATTCAACCCGCATTTGAAATACAAAATGTTAAAACATGAATAATTAATAATAAATTCTTAAAACAAAATAAATTAAAACTTTTTTGTTAATTTTCCAATATTTATTAACAGGTAGTCGATAAATAATTTTATTTATCGATGCGCATTATACGAGTAAAGATTTAAATTTGAGTCATAACGTAATTTTATTATAATTTGAAAGAAGGTGAGGTTGTTTGAAAATTCACAAGTTTACACCCTGAAATTAAGACAAACACAAAAAGTTTTTAGAATTTAGGTAAACTATTTTATTAAATTGAGAGACTTATTTAGTAACAGTTAATAATTTGTGTTCAACAGATCAAAATAGTCAGTAAATACGCAATTACATTTTTAATTTCAACGAATTGGGAAATAGTTTGAATTTCACCATAAGTGCACCACAATTGTCTTTACGGAAGAACATGGTTGACGCCAGTTAATACCCTTTCAAAAAAGCAAAATTTTCTTAAAGCAAAATTTTTCAAACTTAATTCAACAACAATTGTGACTAAGTGTGGTGAAAAGACGAGAATTAAAATGAAATAGACGATTATTAGAGTTAATTTTCGGTCTTCGCTGGACCGACCAGCGGTCTGGAAAGTCAAAACTTATAACAAAATAATAAATTTCGCATCAACAAAAAAGCAAGGAGAGAAAAAATGTCGACAAAACTTTCTTTTAGGGCTAGAGCCCTAGATCCCTCAAAGCCAATGCCCATTTACTATGCAGAGGAATTGCCAGATTTGCATGAGTATTCTGCAATTAATCGGGCTGTTCCACAAATGCCGAGTGGCATGGAAAAAGAGGAAGAATCTGTGAGTATTTCAATGTGAAGCCATGTTTGAAAATGTATCAAATCCAAAATTTATACTTATGGCTGACTATTGAAATTTTTCAAAATTTAAAATAAAATTTTCCCACAAATTCGCGTCAGTCAGTGTTCTCCTTACGAATTCATTTGGTTATCATGAAAGACAATTTCTTTCGTTGCATTCAAGCGAACTTTCGAGTTAATTTACGATATTTTACCATGTGGAAATATTTCCCGCGCCTCTTTTTTTCTCCTCTCTTCTCGCTCTCTATTATTTACATACTAAAAGAAAAAATTTTTTTTTGTTTCAAACAAAAATATTTTTAGGAACATCATCTGCAAAGGGCTATTATTGCTGGTTTAATTATTCCTACACCCGATGTATCGTGCATTAAAGACGATGCAAGCTATGAGAAAATTTATCCTGCCGATTTTAAATTGCCAAGACAACTTATTCATGTGCAACGTAAATATTCGCTAGAAATTACTCGCAACTTCAATTGTTAATTTAAATTTTGTAATTTTTAGCCTTATCACTTGAACAAGACATACCAGATTATGATATGGACAGTTCAGATGAGATTTGGCTTCAATCAAAAGCCGACTTGACGCCATACAAATTTGAGCAAATGATGGATCGACTTGAAAAGATCACCGTATGCTCATTGGATGACGCTAAGGCACTGGTAAAAAGAAATGAAGTAAATCAAGATGTCTTTGACTATTGGGTATCGAAACGCTTAAAAACTGTAAGTTATGAGAAATTTCTCGATGACAATTATAATTGATTTGTTTTTATTTTAGAAACACCCGCTAATATTGTCTGTAAAAACGGACAGTCGAGGCAATCAGACTTCAAATAATCCATATATTGCATTCAGACGACGAACTGAAAAAATGCAAACCCGCAAAAATCGCAAGAACGATGAGACCTCATATGAAAAGATGTTGAAGCTAAGGTGAGAAATTACTTAAATGATATGTGAATGAAAATTAATATTTTAATATTTTAGACGAGATTTATCAAGAGCAGTGAAGCTTTTAGAAATGGTAAAAAGACGAGAGAAAATGAAGAAAGATGATCTTCAGCTTAACATTGAAATTTACGAGAAAAGATATCAGGCGAAGGACTTCTCTGGACAATTGATGTCAGAGTACTCTGCCGTTGCAACGAAATCAAGGTTTGTCATAAAAAAACTCTTTTTATGAATTGTAATAAATTTTTAATTATTTTAGACCCGCATTTGCTCCATTATATTCTAATCAATATTACAACCATCATTCGTCAAGTAATTTGGCATCGCAAAATAATCAATGGAATTCATCATCGCAGAACTACTCAAATGTTCATCTCAATCACCATCATCTGCAAAATAAACGAGATTTCGATGGCATGAGTACAAGCAGCAGCCGCAAGGAAAAGAGACAGTATAAGAAACGGAAACACAAAACACAGCGAGAAATCATCAAGCAAGGTATGTATATTTTTGTGTGTGCGGCTTTGACTGTCATGACATAAATCATTTTGTGTGTTTTTCGCTTTTTTTTGTTATTATTAGAATCATACGAAGGAATGTTTTCTTCTGATGATGAAGACCTTAGCACACAAATCGGCGCTTCAGAAAGCGAGGACGAAGGCATTTATCCGTTTCGACGAAATAGAAATTGTAATTACTATAAAGTAAGTGAAACTCCTTTGTTTGCACATTATGCAAAGTCATTTAATAATGACTCACTTTTTTTTCTTCTTTGTAGCCATTTGTTGACAATTTTGGTAATTGGCCATGGGAATCTCAAGAAAATAGTGGTTTAACCGATCCAAAATATCGATATTCATTGACATCACTATGCACTCCACAGTAAGTTTTTTTATCTTCTTATCAATTCTTGATTTAATCATAAACAAATATTTAATTTTCAATTATTTTTTAGACCGCGCTGTATTGGTTTCGCAAGAAGGCGTGTAGGTCGAGGTGGACGCATTTTATTAGATAGAGTTTCATCAAACTATGACGATATTTGGTCAAAGCTTGATTTTACGATTTATGACAATGAAAAGTCGGTGGCGGCCAGTGAAAAAAGTGAGCAAGATACGCGAATTAAAGATACCTGCATAATAAATTCAAATCAACCAGCAATCAATTCATTGACTGATGGCACAACCGCACAAGTGCTGTCAATAAACAGCAGCGGTTTAAAAAGTCAAAAGTCTCAAAATGAACATTTTAATAATAATATTGTGATAAAGAGTGAAAATTCCAAAACGTTTGACGCTTATGACGATCAAATGAGTAGTCGAGTGTCACAATCAGATGGCATAAATCAGAAACTGGACGATTTTGAACAATTGCTGGATAGTGCGAACGCGAGTTCCAATATAATCAATAAGAATTTAGTGTGTAAAAAGAGTAATGATATTAGCAGTGATGTGCCGCATGTAAGGGCCATCACAAATAACTTAAGTTCAAGTGAAATAATTAATAAGAATGTGAGTGTGCTTAATTCATATAATTCTGATACCATAAGCAGTTGTGTCAGCAGTACAAATAGCTCTAGCAGCAACAACGTTGCAAAAATTGAGAGCGATCCGCATCGTCATATGTCAGAGTCGTCGTCATTATGTGAGGAACGACCGTTGACAACGGTGACACGCATGGATACGGAAGAAGATGTATATAAGGATTTGCTGGATGAAATTCACAATGAATGGCTTCATTTCCAGCCTCTCTCGCCCTCCATGGAAATGGATGACTACGTCTTCGATTCGGATTTCATTAGCGATACACGGAAGTTTAATATTGAACTTCAGCTGCTTGACGACAGCAAAAATGAGACTGAAACTACTAACTGTATTGATAATACTTATTTAACCCAATCAATGACGTTTAATTGTCGCAACAAAAGCTTAGAAATTCATAATAACAATCTTTGTGAAACATCCGGCAATGCCGCCACAAATTCTGATACTGTAAATATGAATATTAAGACAGAGCCAATCGAACGAGATTTCAATGAGTCACACACAGCAACTGATGACATTTTAAATCTTAATAATGAAGATGAAAGTCAATGTACTGCAGATGATGACAAATTAAACAGCATTTTAAACAGTATAGATTATGTTGAATTGAGCAATAACTATCAAACAGGTTGCAGTAAATTTAATTTAATTAATGAGAAATTTACTATGCTCGATAAAGAGCTTGATGCACTTCCCATAATTGATAACAACTCTTCATCAGACATTACAATCAAAACTGAGAATGATTTAGGAGATATGTCGGAGCAAATAATTGTAAGCAACAATGCAACTTCCACAGTAACAACTCCAATAGTTATTCGAGAACCCATTGCTGAACTGCAGAGTCATAATTATGTGCTGCAATATGGATCTCCATCAGCTGCTGCTTCTGCAACAGTAAACACCAATAATAGCTCAGAGATAGTTAGCAATAGTCCCAAATATGTAAATGCTGCAAATTCTGCAAATGTCATACAGCAACAATTTGTAAATACCGGAAACACAATTATTTCGTCACCGCAACAGCAAAAGATGCAGTCAATTGTTTATGACAATAACACATTTGTGCTAGCAACAACAGCGAGAAAGCAATTGAATGGTCCGGCTGATAGAACTTGTAAGTTTTTTCAAATAATAAGCATTTCAATAATTTCCTAATTATTCATTTTTTCTTTGCAGTGAATCAAAATCAAAAGTTTAAACAAGTTTTCATGTTGGGTTTATCACAAGACAAACGCAAAAACATTGGCACATTGAATGATGCAAATTTAATTAAGAAAAATTACTCAGATCTCACAATTGGTCAACAAAATATCCTCGTTTCATCACTCAATTCAAATTTGTCAGCCAACAACATCACTCAATCATCAAATACACAGCAGTTTAGTCTCGTGCATCAGAAGCCAATAATACTAGGTGCTTCAACTTCAACTGGTGCAGGTACTTTCATGCAGACATCGACAGCGAATGCAACCAATAAAATAATTGTTACGCCGGCATCACAATTGTCAGGCAATATTTACATGAGCACACACGGAAAACTTGTGATTCCGTCCTCAAATCCACAGAGTATTATATTGGATAATGCGAAAATGATAACGACAAATCAGGCAACGTCACAGCAGCAAGAACAGCAAAAACTTCAATCGCCAAATCAACAACGTGTAAAGATGGAAAATAAGATGAACATGCTGATTGAAAGCACGGGCGAGAAAAATATCATTTACGCAAAATACAACAAGAACAAAATCATTCAAGCAAATATAATTCCTTTGCAATCAGCGGCAGGTGCGAATAAAAGTAATGTTCAGGCACAGAACCAGCAAACAGTGGTGACGGCGACAAAACAAATCGCGACTACTCAGGCGCAGCAGCAGCAACAATCGATAAATGTCATTTCAAACAATAAATCATTACAACGAATTCAGGCTGCTCCCTTCACAACACAACAAACGACACAGGTCCTGCGACCACAATTTGGAACGTCATCTGTAAATTTCCAAAATGCATCTACACCATCTAAAATTATTCAACAACAATCTAACAATGGTAGTAATATAATAGGAACCGTAAAAAGTAATGATAATAGCAGTACAAGTCCGCGTTAATAAAAAAAAGAATTTCTCTCTTAATTAATTAATTGAATGATGAATAAATCACACACACACATATATATAAAATTAATTAAAATAAATAATAAAATTAAAGAAATATGAAGAAGAAGATAAAATTTGATTTTTTTCATTAAACTTTAAATGAAGTGATATAAAAAAGAAATAAACTGGCTACATAAGACATACATCTCATTTTAATCTTCAACATCAAGCATTTACCTAATTCACGATAATTGGAAATTAAAAAAAATGAAAATTTAAAACTCATTTACACACACACCAGTATATATTTGTCGCTGTTTAATTAAACAAAGCTCGATAGATATATAAGAAGCAGTTTAAAATTTAAAGTTTGAGAAAAATAATCATAAAAATAAATTTCAACTGTAAATAGGCAAAAAAGTAAAAATATGAAGAAAAAAATTTTAAAAATAAACTAAAAATGCAAATAAAAAGTTTGTAAAATTCTTAAATTTATTTAAATTTAAATTATTACTTAGTTTCTATGTAATTAATGTTTAAAAATAAACAAAAATGGTTTTTAATAAAATTAATTATATTTTGGCTAATTTTTCTTTTCATTTTAATTTTGAGATTTATAAAAAAAATTTGATTTTTGAAAGAAATGAAAGAATTTTTGTTTTTTGAGAAAAATATAACGAAAATACGCTTATAGAAAATTAATATTAACGTTTAACTATTAGATATTTTCAGAATTAAAAAACTAAAAAAAATGTATGGTGTATGACGATATTTAATAAATTGCTTTCAAGACAACTTTTCATTTTTTATTACTTTAGATTTATCATCGACATTTCTCATGCGAGGCATGCTGATGCATCGAAATGGAGAAAGGTTGATCGCTCTCGAGCCCATAAAGTTCTAGTTTATTTTTATTGCTTTTTTGGGTTTGGATATTTGACTCTAAAATGAGAAAGGAAAAAAAACTCGATTCTCGATAAGCAGCTTTTGAGTTTTTAACATGTTGAAAATTTCATTGGCAGATGAAAATAAAAACCAAATCGATCGACCTGTAAGAAAGAAATCTCGTTGTTCACCTGTAAAAAAGTCAAATCATCATTTTATGGCGCTCTCGATTGGGAATTGAATTTATTGAGTCGTAGTGCTCTAAAAGAAACAATTTAATCACAAATATCAAAAGCAAATTGACCACTAAAATAACCCGGATAAAAAAAGTTCCTTCTTTTACTTGCCCTTATCTATCATTGAGTCTAAGTATCAACTCATAAAAATTTCAATTTGTTTAATGATTTTGAATTTTAAATTTGTAATTTATTTTTCAAAGTCATCATTTTCATTTTCATTTTTATAATTGAATAGACGTAATATGAGCATGAATTGTGATTGAAAACTTCAAAGCATTAATTGTTTGAAACTCAGACAAATATATTTGAAAATAAATTTGTTCAATCAATTTTATTCGAGAAACTAAAAACTCATTTATCATCATGTGATTTCTTTGCTGAAAAAACATCTCTTTTATTAAATTAAATTAAAGCTTTGAAACAAAAAATTTTAATCTTAAAAACCAGACTCAATTAATCAATTTATTCATTTTCTTGAATCTGCATGTTTTAAGCCACAAAGATATCTTCATCATTCAATCAATTTATTTTCAGCATCAAATTAGTTGTAAAAAATTGATTAAATTCTTAAAAGAACCAAATCGCATCTTGTTGAACTGCCCAATAATCGTTTAGCAGAACATTCAACCACAAGTAAAAGATGTTCAAACTTATTATATTATGACCAATAATTGAACTCGAGTTATTTAAAAAATCTCAAATTTCAGACGTCGGTATTTTAAAATTTTTGGCTGACTATACGAAAAACAGTGGAAAAAAATATCAAACATGGAGAATAACACACAAAAAAACACAAGCAGAAATGAAGAAGAGAGAAGAAAAGAATTTATATTCGAGCACCATCAGTGATTGTGCGCTATATACCAATTTAAATTGAATATATTCACAGAAGCTTTTATTTATTTACGTTTTCGGCAATTGTGAAACGACGGCATTAAATAAAATAAATGAGAAAGAGTAAATTTTGCATCAAAATCCCTGTCTTTTATTATAAGTATAAAAGACAAACTAATGACTACAAGCGCAAACCTTTTATTGAATATGTTATCATTTATCTCAATCTTTGTTCAAGTGATGAAAACGTATGTATTTATATGCCGATACTTGATAATAATTTCTTTAATACTCTTATTTTATCACTTAACACTTTTTATGCTCGTTAAAAATGTAAACGTATGTGTGCATGCACAAATTAACTATATAAATTGTCGTAATAAGCTAAATCATTATTTCTTTGAGATTATACAAGGTTTATATACATGCGTATGTAGTTGTAGTGTGTACATAAAAGAGAGAAAAGAAAAAATAAATTTTCTCATTACATCCAATGGCTGCGTTGCATATAGCTTTACATGTATGTGTGCTGAACATAAACTGGATTTTCAAGTTTCCAACAAAATTTGAGAATAAAATACAACATTTATATTTATATACATGCGCATCGTCAACGCCTTACTGCAGCTATTTTCTACATGCTCATTGAGTCAGTGTTTGAGGAATACTCGCTGAGTTAAGACCGTTCTATCGAACGTGCGCAATGTGAAGAAGAAGAAGAAGTAAACGGAGAGAAAAACTTCTTTAATAATTTTAATAAATCAATCAAATTAATTAATAAGAAAAATATTCATGAACAATTTGATAAGCCACAGTGCGCGTGTATTTAGGAAATATAAAGTAATAAAGAGTCATTTCAGTATTAAACGAAGCATAAAATTAGCAACAGAAAAAAATTTGTAGTTGAAAAATAAAAGAAAAATTTTAAATAGCGACGGCAATAAAATCGAATAAGTGCAGTTCAAAGCAGATAAAAAAATAGCAAATTAACGCTGTTCAAGTTTAGACTTTAATTAATATGTTAAAAGTAGCTCGAAAATGATGGCCATATTCATGCCAACGGACTTTAAGAGCTTGAGTATTAATAATTTTCTTAAACTTCAATATCCGTCGCAAATTGCAACTAATGAAAGTCACTTTAGATCGAATTTCAACATTGGCGTTGTAGAGTCAGCTATGTCAAATGTTGTTAGTGGTCCACTGCCACCTCAACCGCCAATGATGATGACTAGTGAAGTTATGAGTGATCAGAATGTGAAAGTTAGACTGTGTTCAGAAGACGATAGTAATAGCAATGATAGTGACTTGTCGGTGGGTCAAGAAAAAGTGCTCAATGAGCAGAACGAATCGAATAATAATGTGAATGTGAAGGAGCCCATGAGTTCCGACGTAGATGATGAAGAGATGAGCAATGCATCATCTTCACAATATACTAATAGTTCAACACGATTGTGCAGTCCACAAAACTCTAATGAGATTATGCGACCAATGCATTTCCATGAAGAAATTATCAGAAGTTCACAAATTTATGCCGAGGAGCTGCTTCGACAACGAATTGCTGCTGCTGCTCGACTTCAAAGTGTTGCAAATGAATCAAAAAATCACAACTTGGACGAACCCGAACCATCGATAATTTCCAAACTTAATTTTCAATCAGGCATGTTTTCGGCGGCATCAAAACACACCGCCGACAGCAGCATCAGTGCCGAAAATAGCAGCGGGAATAATTTGTTTTGTGCCAAAAGTGCCATAAATTTCTCAAACATCCACTCACATCTCAGTGCAATTTCCCAGATTACTCACAGTTTGAATGGCAATATGAAGAAGGACGATGCAACGAGCTTGAGTAGCCTTTCGCGTGAGAGTTCACAATCGCCATCGGGTTTTCAGCAATTTAAGCAACGCGCCTTTCACACGGCCTCGTCTATTCATCAGAATCAATTTCATGATCATAGTTTAAAGTTTAGTATCGATAACATATTAAAGGCTGATTTTGGTCGACGAATTACCGAGCCCCTGTTGAAGACATCGAGATTAAAGCGAAACATTCGGGGCGAAGGAAAGCATGAAAAGGAAAAGATCAATAAGTTCACTGATGTGGACACTTTACAACAACATCAACAACAAAAAGAACCTCATAATAGTACTATGACAAAAGACAAATCTCTAGATCAATCGTATTCTTCATCAGCCGATACATCAAAGAGCGATGCTGGATCAAGCAGTGCTCCCGGATCATCAAGTGGAGGAACAGTGTGGCCAGCATGGGTAATAACAATAAAAACAAACCTTTTTCAATCTTTCTCTCTCTCTCTTGTTTACAATAGAGACCTTTTCTCTATCAATAAAAAAATCATCATCTTTGATCTCTATTTACTACTGCTATTATGCTTTTGACTTTTATATTTTATAATACTTATAGTGATGATGAAAGATCTTTAAAGTAGAATACGATAATATTGACTTAATAATTTAATTAACACGATGTACTTTTTATTTGCACAGGTATTTTGCACACGATATTCCGATCGACCAAGTTCTGGTAAGCTATAACTCGTTAATTTATTCAATTAAATATTTAAATTACAAGCCAACAATAATAATGCCTAAATATCGTCATTATTTATTTAATGTGCAATAAACCAACTATCTAATTCACACTCGCTAACTGCAATGGCGAGATATATTGAAAGCTCATTTTTTTTGCTGCCATATATGAACAAACAAACGTTTTTGATCTGATAAAAAGAGTATGTCGTGACCCAGTGGGAAATTAGTTTTCATTTGTGAAGCTTCAGGTGGAAAATTGAATTGAATATATTTAAATATAAATTGATAATTTTAAATAAATCTCAATTATTGATGCTACTTGAATTACTCATTAAAATTTTCACTGGGAATAAAATTAAAAGACCGATTTAAAGTAAAGCATAAATTTCCATCAAACGCCATAGTTTAAATGGCCCGCATCAACACATTCTCTCACTCTTTCAGCATCATTGCTTGTGCTCACTGTCTCATATGTGAAACTCGTGTTTGTTTAATTAAATTTTCATAAATTGAAAATAAATATTGCTGTTGATGCTGTCGCAGTGCGGTTTCTAATGTAGAGATATTTATGAACATTTAACACTACATTCAGTGTGTCTACATGAAATAATTCTGATTCATCTTTTCGTCCAATTAATTTTTAATTTGAGAATGACACATGATGCTTTAAATCTGAATATTTATGTCTTTCATTAATTTTCACTCTGTGTCTCTGAGAAAAAAAAGAGTAAGTGAAATGAAAGAAATATATATAAAATAAATTAACTAGATTTATTTCTTTTTAATTAGATTAATTTAAAGCATTTTACACGAGATAAAAATCTGTGTAGCGAGGAAAGGCTTGAAGTGTGTGCTTTTTGCGATTCTTTTATGTTTTTTAATTATTTAATTATGTACTTAATCGTCATGAGATATTTATTTGAAGTTTTCTTATTTAAACATTCTTAAGTAAGTGTTGTGCACTCGTACATATTCGTTTGCTCATTGCTGCTGTGCTGTGCTGTACAGAGTCATATAAATGGAGTACATAACGAGTTTCTGCTTTTTTACAAAGTTATGTTAACGTTGTAAACACATTAAAGAAAAATACAGAAAAAGCACGCACACACTGGTGATTATTGTCATCACTGTTGGTAGTAATTGAGTCGATAATTTATTCCACACAATATCATATGCCATTCTCTCTCTCTCTCTCCCAATAAAAAGCTGCCCTTTTACGTACTCTACTCGTTGATGATGATGATGCTCTTGCCTGTAAAACTTATAACGAGCAGCAGCAACGATTTATGTTTATTTCTCTACTTTTTTTTTCTTCATTTACTTAACGCATGTGGATTCGGTGCCATCAAATAGGGTGGAAAATTATATACATGCGCTGCTCAATGGCTGAATAAGAGTCATGAAAAAGAGCTTAAGTTATTCATTAATGTTTCTTTTTTTCATTCATGACAAACATAAAATTGCTTATTATGGAGCTTAATATTGTCAATGGCCAATATTGTCTCGTCAATTTTATGTAATTGAAGTCCAATATATGTATATGGCTTGCTATGACTCTCCCACAAAAAAAAATTGTTACAAATTATTTCATATTTAGAGTAGGTTTTTAAAATTGAATACAAGAAAATATTTTTTTTCTTCAACACCACACATATAGAGAGACTAATTATTAGACAATGAAAACATTAAAGTGAATCGACAATTTTGCTTATTAAATTTCTAAAAACTTTACTTTCAAACATGGGATGAAAAGTGAAAATATTGTTGCAGTGATTGAGGAAAAAAGGTTACAAAAACAATTAGCTAATTTTGTTCAAATAGGGAGAGAATGTTGATTTTTTGTATATTTGTTTTGAGATGAATTGAAAGTTGTTGTGTAAAAAAATCGATGTCATTGATTAATGAACAATGATGGTTTGATTTTATATTATTACATTTAGGGTGCATAACATTAATTGAATCAAATTTGTAAAATTGTCGGTTTGGGTAAATGAATGGAAGTTTCATTCTTTTTCATTTAATGAATATTTGAATATTTTAAATAAATTTATTGAAAAATGAAGTTGACTACAAAATTTTTGATATTATAAATAAAATAACGTATTTTTAAAATTCAAAAATTCTGCAAACAACTTCACAAAAAATTATTGAAAAATTTTTTGCCCAAAATCTATAAAATATCTTTATTAATGAATATATACAGATTTGCACTACATAAATTAACTTTTTGACACTTTTAAGTCAAACACATTTGAAAGATTAAAATTTAATTCTAAATTCACCATGCTAAACTGTTTTTCACTCAAAATATATTTCTTACATAAATTTTTCTCGTGATTTTTTTATGTAGCCTAAAGCATAATCATTATATCTATGTTGAACTATAACTACTTTTATCTATCATAATTGAACTGTTAACTTCCAGTTTCCAACACTATTTAAAAGTGGTAAACCTTGTGAACTTTCATAAGTAAGAAATTAGTTTGCTTTAAAATCAATTTTTAATCTTGTTAAGTTTTTATTCATTAAAATCCTTTAATTGCAATTTTATAATAAATCAAAATAAATGCAAATCGCATTTACCGGTCATTAATTTCATCCCAAAAATAAACAAATTGTTTTCCAAAGAAGAAGAAACCTCAAACAAACAGCATAAAGATCATTTTGTGTGAATTAGCTACTGCATGAAATATTTTTAAGTACACACAAAAATATCTAAACATACTTATCGCCATTAATACCTTTTCAATAGGTGTGTAGTAGCTTAAATAAATAATAGTGAGCCTCAACGTGTTTACTTGAAAAATTAAAGTGCTTTAATGTGTGGCGCAGAAGCCTCATTGCGTTCGTATTTTTTTTGTATAATAAAGCAATATACACACTCTTTTTTGGGAGTCGAGTCGAGAATGAGTGAGCGAGAGCGAACACACAAAGTAAGGCATGTGAATGATGATGAATTTGGATATGTCTTATAAAGATGTTTTTTTTTTTTGAGACAGTCGAGGTCTTTCAAAAATCTGTGCAGAGCTGCAATGTGTACGATGACGTAAAAATTACTTTGTTCGCTAATGCAACTCTTTCTGCTCTTTTCTTATACCATAAACTGGAATCCAACAGTGTTCATACGTGATGTCACGCAGTCACAACACACACTCAAAATCATTCTATTACTATTTCTTTTCTTCGCATGTCACCATGTCACAAAAATGTAAATATTTTGCACACCAAAAAAAATAATTTTTCTTTTCCATAAAAATATATAGAAACAAAAAAATGTTGAATTAATCAATTAAAAAAATTTAAATAACAAAAAAAAATTCGTGTGACGTCATGTTCAAAAGATAGCTTCTGCACACATTATTAAGACATTTGTTGAATTCAAATGTATTCGTATATTTTCATACTCTTAGTAATATTAATAAAGACCACACATTTGACATTAAGACCACCCATGTGAAAAAAGTAAGAGTGAAAAAATATTGTAACTACAGTCGAGTCCACTGTGTTTTTTTTTGTGCTACAATTAGTGCAATTTTTATTCACTCACATAAACATGATGTATGTCTAGGAAAAAAAAAATAGTCATAGTATTGTTGTTGTTATTAATTTATGAGCCATTAAGTAAAGCCGACATGAACTTTATTTTCGCGCGCTCTTTTGTGACAATCTCAAAAAATTATTTCTTCTCTCTTTGTTGTCAATGGTATTTTTGTAAATATGTGATAAATTGATGAAGTAAGTATTGATAGATTAATGATAGTAGTCGCTCTTTTTTGTGAATAAAGCCACGATAATGTTGAGTCAGACAACACAGACATAGCAAGAGCAAGAGAGAGAAGAATATGAGAAAAAGAGAAGAGAGCAAAAAACATTCAACTTCCGACCAGATGTGACGAAATGAGAATGAAATAAAAAAGGAGAGAAATGCGTTCTTTAAATTCACGTTCACTGCAATAAATTCAACTATAAAAAAAATAATTTTTGTCGTAATTGCAATTTTTTCTTTTTTATGCCTTTTTTCTTAAGAGCAATTATGATTTGTCATCTTTTTTGTTTGTCTTGCTTCATTTAATTAATTGCGAGACATCAAACAAAAAAGTTTTATATTTTTGCTGCTTTGTGTGTGACCTAGCTGAGTTGTTGCCCTTTTTTGACAAATTTCTTCAACCTACAATGTTATGACACACACACATCACACATCAAAAAGAAAAAGAAATCAATAACTTTGATGACAATTTCTCATCGGACAAAAAAAATTTCTCTTTCATTTAAAAATTGTTTCAATATCTATAATTATCACTTCTTCACATATAATACAATACAAAAGGCGCGTGATAAATTGAATGAAAAACTATCATAAAGCATTTTTTTTGGAGTCTCCACACACACACACACCAAATTGATTGCCAAAAACAGCTTAATTGACTCGAAGCGCCAGAGATAAAAATTTATTTATTTTTTTTTTCTTAAATATTTGTGTTTATAATACAACTTTGAATTGTTCTTTTTTCGCTTTTAAATAAGAGAGAAAGAAGTAAAAGAAAATGTATACTGTGTGTAGTAAAGACCACCCAACATGCTACACGCTTTTCTTTTTATTTATTTTATACTTTAAAAAGATACAAATACACACACACACACACACACACACAGAGTACATAATTTGATGAAAAATTAATCAACACATATTTAATTTAATTACCATTCCACTGAGATTGACCGTAACATGATTTTATGGGTATTTTAGCGAGAGATATAAGTGCCATAATTGATAGTTGATAATCATTTCTTTCTCTTTTTGTCGGTAACGGAACATTCTCGAAAACTGGCTTTTTTGATAAAAAATGAAATTTTTTTTAACTTATGTCTCTGCATGTCTTTGTGTTAATATTGCCACTGTTGAATATAAAAATAGAAAAAGAAAAAGAGAATTTAATTATCTACTTAATAATAAGCATAAAATTTTACCCGATTACCACAAACTGTCCACTTAACAATGTCATCGTCAATAAAAATATTTATAATAACTGTGTGATGTATATTTGATCGACAATAAGAAAAAAGAAAAAGAGTCAGCTGTCATATAAACTATCAATTTACATAATAACAAAAAAAGAAACATCTCGACAACATCTTAATTCGAATTACTTCATAATGAACACATGCTCATATACCATAAACAGAGAAATAACAAGAAATCGTCAATAATCGTTTGTGTGTGTGCACAACATTGCTTACTGTTCAATCATCATCATATTATCTTACTTCTCAGTTCCACCTTAATAGTATGTTATGATTTAGTGCTTTATGTGTATCACTCGCCAAATTGATCGCATATTTGAGTCATGTTAGGTTTTTAAATTTAAATATTACGTGGTTATGACTTAATACAACTTACTTTAAAGTTATTTTACTTATTTTCTGCAAAGCATTTAATGCCGTTGTTATTGTTACTTTAAACGGCTGTTTACACAAAGTCTATAATTAATTTCTCTCTTTCTTACTCAAATGAATGTAGTGAAATGTTTTACATTTTACTCGTTGACTGCAAAATTGCTTCTGGGAAGTTGTTAAACATTTAACTTTTCTTTTAATTTCAAAAAAAAAAAAATTATTGATTTAAAGATTTTTCAATTATTCAATTCTTGACACCTTCAAATGTATTTCCTTATTTAAAACCTGAAAACAAATCTCTTCATATGGCTACTTATAACCATATATTCGCTAATGCCTTCTTCTTTTTCTTCTTCATTCTTTCTCTTTTCTGCCTTACTCGATCGCTTATTTGTGCTTACCGTTCTTTCAACAAAAGCGATTAAATAAAAACGTTTTTATCATTTCTAATAGTCGACACACCTTAACAATACAAGATTAAATCTTAACTTCTTTAAGATAACCTCATTTAACCCTTTCTCTCTTTCATTCTTTTTGCTGTTTTCAACTAACTAATTTAATTTATATCCAGCAGATGTTTAATTTAATTAAAGAGAGAAAGAGAGTTTTATTGGTATCACTTTTGGTGAGCTGAAGTATGCTTGTTTATTTGTTAGCTGTGATATCAGCAAAACATGCATGAAATTGCCACCACATATACGAAGTCATGAAAATAAAGTACACACAAAAATGATAACAATGAAAGAGAAAAAATGTGCTTAAAATGCATAAAGTGATGATTAATAAAATTAATTATCTCAATTTTTTACAGTATCATTTTCTATTATCTCATTTGAGTTTGTGTGTGTCTGTATATTATTCACCCATAAAATTGTTAAGCCATGCCATGTTGAGTGAAGGAGGGAATATTAATTTAAATTCATGCGTATGAAAAATATCAAATAATAAAATCATTGAGTAAATTTACACCCTCGCTTAGTTGGTTAGGAATTTCTCTGAGCAAGCGAGAGAAGAAAAATGGTTTATTGTTAAGTTCATATCTTTGGTAAGGCATAGAAGGAATATTCACACCCGTAATCTCCAACATTCACTTATACATACAATTTTTTAACGACTACGACAATGAAGTTGGAGTAAAAAGTATATATCAACAAATTTCATGAAAGTGCGGATATACACGTATAGAAGTATATATATAATGCCAACTAAAAAGAGACTTAAATCGTGTGCATAAAAGAGGGGAAGCAAATTTGTGGAAAAATAAAATATTTATGGTTACTACAAGGGGAATTATTTAGGACTTACATTCACTTTTGGAGTTTCTTTTATATTGGAAAATTTTATTTTCTCAATTGATTGCAATTACGTAAACATTTTTTTCTTCCTCTTTGCTCGCACATTTATCTCCTATTTCACAGTGTCAGAAGATTGCGTTGAAAAAGTTTCTTCAAAGAAATAACGGACAAAATAAATAAATAAATAAATTGTAAACGTCACGCTTTTATTTTTTGGTGTAAAATGACTCGAAAAAATTTAAAAAAAAAATCTAAAGCATATGGATTTGATTTTCATCTCACTCTCTTTCTCTCTAATGTTGTAAATTTTTCATTGATTTAATTAAAAAATTCCGTACAGTGTGAACAATTCAACACAAATTAGTTTGCAGGTTTTTTATTTAGTACTCAATTCGACTTTTAATATCAATTTGTCAAGGATATCTTTTTTCTTTCTCTCTTTTATATCGCCCCGTGACAGTGCTCTGAGCAGTGAATTTGAACTAACTAAATTAAAAAAATTTTCACTCAATGGCAATATATTTTAACCCTCTTATCGCATTTTTTACATTCTTCACTCTCTCTCAATTTCAATCGCGCGTCGAGTTTTTTTTTTATTGCACTTTCACAGTAGTCAAAGAAAGAAGTGCACAAATACAATTGAAATTCTTATCGCTTACAAATCACACTCACAGACTATAAAATTTGATTTTACAACAGCAAAACCCTTATGCAAACAAAAAAAAATAACACACACTCTCGACATCTTGATGTCTTGCGCAAATATTTTTTCTTACACTTTTTTTTCATATAAGCGTAACACCCTCTCATTCTACGTTTGTGTGTTTTCCACTTCAACAGTGAATATTACATGTAGACACACACAATAACCTCCCTTCTTTAACAACGATAACACCCTCTCAACACGAAAGCAAGCAAAAAAGAGAAGAGAGTGTAATTTTTCAGGGTATTTTATATTTGATTAAATTGAATAAGAATCATGTTTGCGTGAAATTATCTTAATATTATCTAGAGAGAAAAACACGTGTTAATGTTTAGATTAAAATACCAAACATCAACATTAAATAGAAAAAGAGAGTGAGAGCTAATAACAGCATATAACAATATTAATTTAAAATGAAGAGCGTTTATTACTCTTTCAAGTGATTTAGGCATTATTGTAATTTGTTACATTATTAGCTTTTTTTACTAATTTATATCTTTTTTTTATTGTCTCATTGCAGGGCGAAGTAAGTACATATAAACGATTGGATATGAAAACGTTTGTAGACACTTAAGAAAACATTAATATCAATGATCATAATATTATGTTATTGCTTATGTTCTAACGAGAATATTATTACTACTTTATTGTTTGCTATTTAATAATATTTATTATTTTTAACGACTAAAATTATTTTTAATAATTTTAATTTTTAAATTTGTAAAAAAAATCTTTATCTTCAATTTTACTCTCGATTGAATTTTTACAGACGATTAAACAATTTTTCCTTTTAAAAAATGACCGAAAAAAGAAAAATCAATAATTTTCAACATAAAGCAAGTCGTAATAATTATTTGAAAACAAGCAATAATTTCTTTTTAACCACACAATAACAGACAGTAAATAATAAACCTAGACATTTTAGTTCTTTCCTTCTCCCCTCTACCTATTAATTCTTTACTAATTTTCTTCTTACGTAAACAACTTTTCTTTACCCAATTTTTCCTGCCATATTTAATTGCTACAATTTCTTCGAATGAAATTGCTTTATTTAAATATATTTCGAATGCAAATATACCTATCATGAAAACCTCAATATTTTCCAAGTGGAATTTTGTTAAGAAACAGAATTATACTCCCAATTCCCCCATACATAACCAGAAATTTACATTCATAAGTATGTTGAATATTGTATTACTACATGGTGAAAAGCAATTTTGAAAAACCCGAAAATTGCTTCTAAAAGAGCACTTTTCACATAGAAAAGCAATTATGGAATTCTTTAAACTTTATTAAGTATTTAACAGAGAAAAATAATTGTTTTAATATTGTCTAGAGAAAATTGTTAATTGTAGCTAATGTTCTTCCCTCATTTTACTATTAATGGTCTCTTAAAGGAAAAGAAGATAAAAAAAGAAAGAAAATTGAAATTTTAGAAAGGAAAAATCATTTCTTTTAAATGCATTTCATTTTGTCTGTCTTTTAAATGGAGGCAAAATAACTGCTTAACGGAATTTGATTATTCTAATTTTTTATGTCAATCTCATCTCTGAATATCTTTTGATTTTGTGAAAAATATCAACTCCGTTAGATCAGATAAAATTTGAATTTTCTAGAATTAATTCATTAATGAATTATTAATTCAAATATGCGCTCTAAAAGTTTACATGAATTCAATTATTTTTCTTCATATATGAGAAATTGCCCTTTCATGTTAACAAATGAAGAACTAAAATGTCAAAAAGGGTGAAAGTCAAGCGAGCAAGCAAGCAATTACAAACATGAAATTGAGTGGTAAAAAAATGCGTAGCAAATAATCAATTTTTCTTTCTTTATTTTTTAAAAGGTCCGCGAGTTAAGAAGAAAAAGGCACCCTCGGAGTCGAGCTCAAAAGACGATGAGAAAAGGCCACGCACTGCTTTCTCGGGTGCTCAATTAGCACGACTAAAAGTAATACATTCACATTTCTTTCTTTATTTATTCTTAGTATATAAAGACATGTTTATAACTCTTACAGCACGAGTTTAATGAAAATCGATATTTGACTGAAAAGCGACGACAACAATTGAGTAGTGAGCTGGGTCTCAATGAGGCGCAAATCAAAATCTGGTTCCAAAATAAGCGAGCGAAAATTAAGAAATCATCAGGCACGAAAAATCCACTCGCAATTCAACTAATGGCGCAGGGGCTTTATAATCACTCAACTGTTCCATTGTCGAAGGAAGAAGAAGAACTGCAAGAGCTTCAATCTGGAAATTGATATGTACAGTATTTGAGTAGCCTATATGTACACTTTAAGTTATTAAGATATCGATTGTCGGTCATCACATGCATGTATGAATTAAATTGCATCAGCTTTACCGCTGATTATCATCGAGTTTCGCATGTCCATACAATTGTGAACTGACCATTGTACATTTAATTCGACATTATCATCAACGAGAAGGTTAAAGAGAGAAAGAGAGCTAGATAATTACTTTATATCAACAAAATTAAAATTTTGTAATTTTCTCTTTTTTCGTCTCTTTTTCACCAGTCAAATGTGTTAATTGCATTAGCGCAAACAGAGGGAAGAGATTCTATTAGGAAGAGAAAAATCAACAAAGAAGCTGATTATTTCTGAACTATTTGTTTACAGTTGAAATTAGCTTTTCGAGAATGAAATTTTTATTCCATATAGATTCTTTCCCACTTTGGCAATTAAAATGTAGTTAGCAGATTTCTCTTGATCTTTTTTTATTCTAACTATTGCCAGAAGAGAAATGAAATTATTCAGGCATCACAAGTAAATTTGCAATTTAATTTTGGTAGAGAATGACCATGAAGGAAGTTGATAATTAAATTTGATTCTGATGAAGTAGTGATTAAGCAAATTTCTAAAAAAAAAGATATTCTACTCAATAACTCATAAAAGAAGCGTGCCGATCAAGGTTTTGCTTTTAGAATACAAAATCAAATTAAATTTACGTGGCAGCAATTGATGAAATTATTTCGCATTAAAATTTTGTGCTTCGTGATTTATTGCTGGTTTTTTTAAAATGAATTGAACAAGTTCCAGAGAAATGAAATAAAATTGAGCGCTTTTGTCCACAGATGTGCTCATTAAGCATGAAACTTAAATTAATGTAGAAAAAGAACAAAAAAAATGCTTCAATTAAGAACATATTTAATTATTAACATAAAAGATCATGAGAAGTTTATGTTTGTTAAACTAAATTGTGTATACTGATCAATACTATAAATAAATATATAATAAATAAAACTTACTGTATCATAAGCATAAGCAACGAACAAATTATACATAGTTAAATGAAAACAAGTAATTTTAAGATCATTTAAGCTTCCCCTTTTTGTGAAAGAAGAATGAAAGAAGAACATACAAGTATCTAGATGAAGAATGGTTTTTCATCCATTGCTGTGATAATTTTATAATGTTATGGAAAGATAAATAGATTAAAAATAAAGATAAAATAAAACACAGAAAAAATATTCAAATCACGCTTTTGTTTAAATTTCATCACATTCAGTAGTTAAGGGCGCCAATGTGTCTAGCATCAGAAGTAGCAGCAAATTTTAATCAAAATAAGGTTGGTAAAAAGAGAGAAAAGTTACGCTTCTTTAAAGAAATATATATATGTGACATGCAAGAATGAAAAAAAAAAAATAAAAAGAAAAACAATTTTTATGATCTCGCTGATCTCTCAGTTATCCTCGCATAATACATGCATTCAACAAATATATATTAAATTGACTTGTGACTCTCTCATAAATATTTTTGTCTTTATTCGTTCACTCAACATGTAAGCAATGCAATTGCAAACAAACCAAAGAAAGTTAAAGTTATTTTTTCACGTAATGCAATCCACAAGTTAACTTGTTTATTAATTTATTTTTATTTATTTATATATATATCTGCACATCTATTTATTTATTTATATTTTTTATGCTCTTTTTAAAATCCGCATCTGTAAGTCAGCAACAGCATTAGTATTTCAGCGAATTTTCTTTACTCGCAAAAGAGTGTAAAAAAGAGCAGCAGAAAAGAACAATTCTCAATTTTAATTTGCATTTACGTGTGTTGTGTTGAGTATTTCTCTTTTCTTTTTCTTCATTCTCTTTCTCTCTCTCTCTCTCGCTTGCTCGTTCTGTGTTGCTTTTCTTGTGTACGTCGTTTCATTCAACTTGGGTGGTCTGATGTTATATTCCACTGTAAAAGAGAAATGATTGTAAAGCAAAAGAATTCGCTTAAAGTTTCCGTGATTCAGATATATATACACACTGCAAAATACTTGAATTGAGAAATGCATTAAGCATTTAATTTTTAATTTTTCTCTTTTTCTTTAAAAGATTTTTAGCGCGTTGTTTTATTTTATGTTTTTATATAAGGGCAAATTAAGGCAAAGAGAAGGAGTTCACATATGTGGGATGACGTGAAATAATTTTAATGTCTTTTCCTTCTTGCATAAATTACTCTCGTTAATTATCTAAAATTTAATCATTTTAATGCTCATGGCTATTTACATTTATTATTGATTACAATCATAAACATGTTCATTAGGCTCTTTTATTTTGTTATTAGAGATTGTGAATGAGTCACCTTCCTCATCTTTCGTTACTTCTTCTTTTTCACCTCATGTCGATGTCTTTTTTTCTTCACCGTGTGTAAGATGAATAAAGAGAAAGAAGGAGAAAGAAATATATTGTGATATTAAAAGCTCAAACATACATACATACAAGGGAACAAAAATGAGCAAACAAGCAGCGGCAAAAGTAAGCGAAAATATTCAAAACATTCAACGCAAAGAAACCACTTCTTATCGCATCACACAAAGAATTTTCTACTTGACTTTAATTAAAATTTATTACGATAAATCAAATAAACTATTTAGGAGCAAAACACTTCATTCCCTACTAAAGTAGCTGCTGCTACTGCTTGTGTATCTCTATCTATCTCATAATCAACATATTTTAGATGACAAAACACTCAAAATAATTTTGTCATTTTCTCTCCTCTTCTCTTGTTTTATCGTAAAAATCCAATGTTTAGCTTTTTTTGCGCACTAGCAAAGGAAATATAAGAGAAGGAAGAGGGAGAAAATTTAAACAAAATTGAAATGCACAATCACGAATTTATCATAATTTTTAAATTAATGCTCTCTACATAAAACTCACACTCTATTTATTTTCCTGAGAGAGATAGAAGAAGATCCCTGTGAGTATATATATATTTTAACCTTACATTTTCGAGTTTATTTTTATAGTTTTCTTTTATTGTTTGCTTTGGGGAAAATATTTAAAAATCAGTAATATTAACTGTCAGTGACGCGTTAATAGCGCATTTTCCTGTTACAGAAAAGTGTTTTGTTGCGAAACTCAGTCTAATGAAAATTGAAAATTTTGGTGAAAAATTTGTGGTGGAAATATTTTGGTGAAAAAATTTATGGTGGAAAAATTTTGGTGAAAAAAATTGTGGTGGAAAAAACTGAAGCGAAAAAATTTTGTTCCTTAGATTTTATCAAATTTTTTGGAAAAACTCTTT
>JACWBX010000832.1:0-11238 GCA_014622435.1 Polypedilum pembai
TTTTTTTCCAGATTGAAATATTCTATTATTTCTTGAAAATTATTAAAGTTTAATTAATTTAAATAAAGATTTTTTTAGTCAAAAAATTTCAATCAGAGATTTCAAATGGATAAATGGAAATTTTTTCTATTTAAAAGCGTTTTAAATATAGTAAATTATGTATACATTGATTAGTAAACAATAAAATAAAGAAATATTACGTCTATATTTTGTTTAAAGAGAATTTTGATGAATTTAAAATGTAAACAAATAAACCAAAAATTAGGAAGAAAATACGCCAAAAATTAGGATTGATAGCCCAAAAATTAAGACGGTTAAAACTTGTTGAATTGTGATAAAACTATTTATCTGTGAGTCGCTAGCTATGAACTAAATGAAAGATGCTGAAATTCTACATTTAAATCTTTAATTAGAATAGAAATCAAGTGAATAGTTAGCAAAATATTTGTGTTTTATTTTATTTTTACGAAAAGCAACCAAAAATTAGGAACGTTTACCCTATAATAATTATTTTGTTTTTATTTTAAAAATTTTTTCGAAAATTTGTTCATGAAAATTTTGAAAATTCAAAAAATTTTCGAAAAGGGGTGTGAAATCACGTATCAATTTGAAAATTCAACTGCCAAAATTTCGAGTTGAACTACCAAGAAAAAATCCACTTTAAAAATTAAAACTCAACGGATTTTTTTAGAAGTTAAAAACATTTGTCTGAAAATTGTTTGGCAAAATTATTCTAATCATAATTTTAAGGTCAAGAATGATCTGAAAAGTATTTCAGCCAAAATATTTGACCGAAAGCTTTCAAAAAATTTTGATTTATTATTATAAAAAATATTACCGTTAATTTCTAAAATATTTTGCCCAAAACTTTTTGAATACAAAATTTTGGGACAAAAAAATTTGGCCAAAATTTTGGTCTACTTTTCAGAAACTTTTTCAATTTTTAAAATTTTGGCCAAAAAATTAAATACGACCGTTCAAAACATGCGAAACTATTCGAAAATTTTGAAAATTTTTGTTTTCATTAATTATTTGGGTTCTCTAAGGCAAATACAAACTAAATCAAAGTTTTCAATTCGTTTTCAATAAAATCTTTAATTATAACGGTCACATGAAATCCAAAAAATTGTTGTAATTTTTTAAGAGGAAATAGCAAAAAATTTTGTTTAAATTTTAAAAAATTTAACTGAAAAAAATTCTGTAAGCTCACTAGCTTTTTCAATTTTAAAAATTCGAGTTGTTCAGAAATCGTGAAGTTTTGTAGCTTTATCGCTAGAATGGGCTTTTCAGTTCATTTTCTAATGATTTTTAAATTTTTAAACTTTTGAACACTTAAAAAAATATTTACTTGTAAATTTTGTATTCACTATTTGAGATAATTCAAAATGTTCACTAAAAGTGCTTCATTAGTAGTTCTGAATGATGAAACGTCAATTATTTAGTTTTCAAAGCATTTTTCTTAAAGTTTTGTAAGAAATATTTTGCCTAAAAAAGCAAAACAAATAATAACAGCTCTGATCTAAAGTAACTTACTTCTTTCTATTATGAATACTTTTTGTCAAAAAAATAATTTTAAACTGTACAAAGCAATGAAAATGTATTAAAAAAAATTTTGAAAAGCTTAAATTTAATAAAAATTAAATTTATAAGCTCTTTATCGAAAAATTTTCGAGAATGAGAAATTCTCGTTCTCGAATTCTCAAGAATATTCTCGATAGGAAAAAGCCTATTTTCTAAACGAAATTTTCAGAGTTATATAATTTATAAAATTTAATTTTAGTTCATATTTTGAAATATTTAATTAATGTGTAAACATTTTTTTCGTTCTATAGTTATCCTGGACCTGCAGGTATTAAAGGAGAAAAAGGTGAACCAGCAAATATAGATTATACAAATTATGAGAAGGGACAAAAAGGAGAGCCTGGATTTGATGGGAGAATAGGTAAAATGTCCGCCAAATTTTATATCAGAGAATATATTTATTTACAAAAATATTTTCTTATTAGAATCTTTGCTCAATCAATAATTATTTAAAAATATTTTCCAATTTGTTTTGCTTCAGTTTTTGTTTACTTCAAATTAATCATACGAAAAAACATTTTTCAAGTAAAGAAACTTATTTAAAAACTTTTAAAAAGAGTATTAAAATAAAAAAAATAATTTTATATTGATTTCATCAACTAAAGTCTAAAGTTCAACTATTTCTTGCATTATCTTGATAATTGACACAAATTAAATTGCTTTTTTCTTATCCATTTATAGGAAACCCAGGCTTACCAGGGCTTCCTGGTGAGTACTCTACCATGGTTTAGTAATATTAAATGATAAATAAAATAATTAGTAAAAACTTTATTTTTGATTTTTTAACATATGCAAACATTGAAAACTTTTTTAGGCGAAAGAGGTATTCCTGGGGAACCTGGGTATAGCGGAAGGTAATTTGAATCATATTTCAATAAGCAACAAACAGACAACTCTTTAAGTTTTTATAAAAAATGTTCTGAAAAATTTAATCTAAATTTTACGCAAAAAACTTCTTTTTGTGTTATCTATCATACAAATTTTTCATGGAAATTTCCATTCAGTTTCTATTTTTTACCATGCGTTCTAATTTATTTATTTGTTACTAATTTATTTTTTAGAGATGGATTTAAAGGAGATAAAGGTGATATGGGCGAAAAAGGAGAGTGCATAAAGTAAGTTGAAATTTAGAGAGAGAGAATCGAAAAATTGATTTTTAATAAAAATAAATTCATTTATTTACAGAGGACCTCCAGGTGAAAAAGGAGAGAGTCCATTGTACTTAGATGCTCCTCCACATGAAGATCTAGTCGGACCAGCGGGCAGCAAAGGTGACAAAGGTATGCAGAAAATATTTTTTGTTTTTTAAATTTTTTTGAGAAAAAGTTTATTAAGTTTATTAATTAAAATTCTTTCATTAATATTTTCAACTAATGAATGAGTCAGATTTTGTTGCATATTACTGAAATTTGCTGCAAAATATTTGAGTTTTCATCCATTTTTTAACTGAATTTTTATATTATGCTTAATCAATCTCTAATTTTTTAGGTGAACCGGGTCCAATGGGGTTACAAGGAAGAGACGGCACTCCAGGTATGTTATAATGTTTTTTTTTATTTCAAGCATTTAAATTATAATTTTATCATAAATTAATCATTTAAAACAATATTTAATTTTAATATGAACTCTTAAAGGTGATAATGGCCCTACAGGACCTAGAGGTGATATTGGAGAAAAAGGTAAAATATTTTACTTTTATATTAAAATGCTTTATGATAGCCACAATGATGCTTTATATTTCCAAATTAGGTCTCCCTGGGCCACCTGGGCAAAGAGTAAGTAAACTTAGTGATTTTGCGAATGTTTGTGACTCTGAAATGCAGCCCTTTTTGCAAAACCTCTTCCACATTTGCAAATATATGGCCACATACCACTGTGAATGTAGAAATGATTTCGCAAATCGCCAGGAGTTGGAAAAGATCTTGGACATAGTGTGCATTTATGTGGTTTCTCTTGAAAATGAATCATTCGATGATAGTAGAGATTAGAACTAGCTGTGAATTGCTTTTCACATCCACTAAAAGTGCACTTGAAGGGCTTTAGTCCTGTGTGAATTCTAAAAATGAATTTTTAAGTTTTCTATTGAGAAATTTTTTTTAAAATTTCTGTAAAAACCTTTTATGAGTGTTTAGTGATGAAGAAGTTGAAAAAGCTTTTCCACAATGATCACATCGATTTGGTTTCTCACCAGTATGTGAGCGAAAATGTCTCTGTAGAAGCGAAGGACGATCAAAAATTTTATGACAAATTTCACATATCAAAATGTTTCTATAATTTTTCAACTTGTTAATTTTGTCTTTTGTCAAATGTTGAAAACATTTTGGATATTTTAACAAGATTTTTAATTTAGAAATCCATTCAGATGATCTTTTGATGGAAGCTTCATCTTTTTTCTTCATTGATAAATCCAATGGTTCTTCTACACTCATATTTTTTTAACTTTACACTTATGAACAACTATCTCGACTGAAAAATCAAAATCGAAAACATTTCCTTTTTATACATCAATTTAACAATGCAAAAAAGTGAGAAAAAATCATAGGAAAATTACAAAGCACATAATAAAACTAAATTTTCCGGTTTATCAATCGAATGAATGAGTTCTTATCGACACGGGGGTGTTTATGGATGAAATTCATAATTTACCTATGAACTATGGAAAAGGAAAGAGTGCCAAACAGTAGGAATGGATTGAGCGAAAGTGATTTTCAATATTTTGCTTGTGCATAGAAAAGGCTTTTAAATTGTGCGAATAATACACTACTCAAGTTCTATTCACGTTCACTTTTGTGATGAGTCAGCAATATAAACGGAAGAAAAAATTTCTTTTGTTGATTTGAAAACAAATTTCCACTTCGTCTTCACCACTTGTTGTCTTTGTTGTGTGCTATGTGTGTAAAATTGTGTGCCTGAAAGTTATTTATGAAGAAATTATTGATTTTTATGACTGATACGAATTACCCTTTGAACTTTTCTATCCATTAAATTGTACAAAATTAAAAATTTTGGATCCTGGGGTGTGCAAATGACCGTTACGGTCCCTAATTTGAAAAAACGCTCAGCTTCAGTCTCTCAGAAAAATTTGCAAAAATGAAAACTTGTATTGTTTACATTTATAATTTTCGAAACTTTATAATTTAATCAAGAAATGCAGAAGTTCTGCATAACGAAAAACTATGTAAACAACTTCCCTTTGAATATTAATCATTTTAAAGACATTTTAAATAAAGTTCATAGTTTGAAATCAAAGAATTTAATAGGATTTATGGAAAAAATTTACTTCTTTTTATTTAATTGTTTAGCAAGATATTATTGCAGGACCTTGGTATTTCCACTAAAGTCAAGATATTATGTGACTTTGCGTGAAAAAGAATAACTTTACTTGATGATTAACTCCAATATGAACTTATGTTTTACATCAGATAAAAATTGTCAAATTAAAATTTGTAGCAACAATATCTGCATCATTAAAGTATTTATATATCAAATTGCAATGAGCTAAAGTCTTAAAGATAGTTCTAAATGACTTCAAATAAGTTCCAATTGTCTTAAATTTTGATTCAATTTAACGGTATCTAAGATTGTACAGCCGAACGCAGAGCTTACGCATTGTTTTTTTAAATTCAAATCTTGAAAAATTTAACCGTAAAAATTTCTGTTGCACCTCCCAGGATTTTTGTATGAACATTCTTATTTTCATTAAATTTTTTTAAAATCATTTTAGGGAAGAGATGGACCTTTCGGACCACCTGGTAAATTTTTTTTATTATTAAACAATTGAATTGTGTTTAATTTATGTTATTCTCTTCTAATTTCAATAAATTTGAAACATAGGTCCACCTGGCCAAAAAGGTATGATTTAATTTAAAAATAAAGAAAATATTATTTTCTAGTATTCTTAAAAACATTGCTAATCAATAAAATTTTGTTCAAAACATAGGTGACATTGGAAGCGAAGGATTGCACGGTTTAGATGGTCCACAAGGTAATGTTCGATTAATATCCTAATTAAAAATATCATAATAATAATCCGTATTTTTTTAAATCACAAAAATTAGGTCAAAAGGGAGAACCTGGAAGAGATGGTGAGTTCATTTTTAAAAATAGACTTTTACAGTCCGACAGAATTTTGCCTTTAACAAAAATGACAATTTTTTTTAATTAAAATTAATTAATTAATTAATCAAATATAATAATTATTATTATTTAATCGAATAAAATAGTCTTTAGTTAAATTTTAAAATTGTTTCGTATTTTTTTAATTATATTTTTAACTATGATCAAAATTATAATCAAAATAAAAAGTTTTAAGACTAAAAAAATGTATATACAATGTGTGAATAATACAATCAAAATATAATATTTTTGTGAAATAAAAAATATGTATCTTAGCTTAATTGTGTTGATTTTAGTCTTCGCCTTTGAAAATTTAATAATATTGTATAACAGGCAGAGGCTAGAAATTGACATAATTCAGTTAAGTTTCAGCAGAAAAGTTCAATCCGTATGATGACGACAACGATTGTAAATTATTAAAAAAAGGCAAAAATTAGTCTCTCTGGATAAAAAATTATTTTTAAATTCTGTAAAATTATTTAAAAATACAATTTTAACTATAATATTTTTAATGATTTGAATTGACCATAAAAAATTTAATTGTGAGTTCAAAATATTTCATATTCATAACTAACCTATTTCTACCCAAATAGGGCTCCCTGGGCAGCCTGGATTAATTGGACCTGCTGGGTAAGTGATAATTTTAATAATTTTAGTATGAATTTGTGTACTTTTTGATTGTTGAATCATTTCATTAAATTTTTTAAAAAATTTTCAAGATTTGTGATATTTTAGTTAAAAATATTTTTAATTACATATTATAGACCTCCTGGAGGTGGAAAAGGTACACCTGGGCCACCAGGTACGTTTATCATCATATTTGTTATTATTTTGATATTTTAATGAATCAAAAAATATTATTATTAAAATTATTTGTTGTTAAAATAATACAAAAATGAGTTTTTTAAAACCTCATTTTTTACTCTCATGATTTTTTAAACTTCGTATTAGTTAACAAAAAAAATTAAATTTTTGGTCCATTAAATTGTCAAAAACTTGTATGAATTTTATGAAATCTAAATAACTAAAATTGCTTTAAAATAGGTCCACCTGGCCCCCGCGGATTTAGGTATGAATTAATCACTGGCTTTATTGAACAAACGTTTGCAATATTTTTCATGATTTCAAAAAATTGCAATTTTCAGAGGATTGCCTGGGCCCAAAGGTTTAGATGGTTAGTAAAAATGTTGAGTTCAATTATTTTAATATTTGCATTATATTTTTTAATATAATATTTTATACTAATAATTTATTTTTGATAAAAGGATTACCTGGCGAAAGAGGTCCCAAAGGAAATACAGGACAAAAAGGAGGCAGTGGATTACCTGGAAGGTATGTTGTTGTTGTTGTAAATCTACTAAAATTTGATTAAAATTGTAGTAACTGTAATTATTATAAACAAAAAAAGTTTCGTAAAAAACTAAACACTATGCAATTTATTTTTTTGATAATTTAAAATTAAAATTTAAATAGATTACTAGAAATAAAATATTTTAACATTTCTTTCTTTTAGACCTGGTCCTGAAGGGTTTCCAGGAGAAAAAGGTATTTATGATATCAAAATTTAAATTCAATGGAAAATTTTCATACTGACATCACAATATGTTTATTATTGTAAAATATTGTTTACTTTCCTTGACTCATCCTTTTAATTGATCAGAAATTTATAAGAATTGCTATTATTCTTATCTATTTAATGAAGTTTTAGTGGTGTAGTGGAAGCTGATGATGTTTTTTAAAGGTATCGATGATGTAATACGATACTTCTGGAAGTTTGAGATTCAAATCTCATCCTTCCAAAGTAGAGGATGATTATATCTGTTGAACTGAAGCTTTTTTTTTCGTTATCGAATGAAATCATTTTATTTCTATGGAAATTCGTTGATAATAAAAAATTGTAAAATTACAATAATATTTTGTTAATACTAAATTTGTGTATTATTATTTCTACATCTTACTTAAATTTATTCAATAAATAAAATGTTTTCATAAAAGTTTGAATTAAAGATACTTAATAATGAAATACTTAATTCGAAACTTTGAAGTAAAAACTGTTTTGTACTGATAATTTAGAAATTTTTCATTAATTTTAGAAATGTTAAGAACCTTTAATCAATTTTAAGAGACCAAGTAAAATTAAATAAATAAAGTATTTAAGGCTTAATTATTATTATGTACAAATAAAGAACAAGATAAGAATTTCTTATGACGTTTCTGCATATCAAATAATTAAGTCCATTTTCAATAATGTTCCTAAGTTCTTCATCTTTATATTTAAGATTTAAATCTTATGTCAGTTGAAAATTTTTTCTTCAATTGTAAATATAATTTAAACTAATTTTTTCATCTCTACGTACATAGGACAGAAGGGTGAAAGTGGAAAATCAGGATTTCCTGGGGTACAAGGGCCAAGAGGTCTACCAGGTGTGTATTTGTTCATTTACTTAAAATATTTATAATTATACAATAGGTTATTTGAAAAATTTATTTTCACACAAAAATCTTAAAAACATTTGAAATTTAACAGAAAAATTTATTTGCTTAATTCAATTGAGTCTGATTTAGTATTTTTCTATTTTTTATAAAAGGATTACCTGGGCCAGAAGGAATGAGAGGTGACACAGGAGAATCTGGAATTGGAATTCAGGTTTAAATTTTTTCTATTTTCATAGTTTTAGACATGATTGAAATTAGAATTAAATTTTTATTTTAATTCTTTTCATTATATAAAATTGAGAAATTATTAAAATAATTTGTTTGTTTAAACATGTTTTAAAATGCTTTAGTATGGCATATTAAGGAGTAAAGTTGAAGTTGCTGTTCTTAATATTTAATTTTTTTCTTTAAATTTTAACTTTCTTCGTGATTTAATAATTTTTTTTATCAATTTATAGGGTGAAAAAGGTGACCAAGGAATGCCTGGGTAAGTCAAACTAAATTATTGTAACAATTCAATTAAAACTTCGGTAACGATATATTAAAAATGCTACATAAACAATCTTATAACCAAATCTTTCTTAAACTTTGAATATTTACAAAGAAATTTATGAAAAATTAAAGTTATTGAAAAAAGTTCAAAATTTTGTGAATTTCATTAATATTTAATCATTTTTTTAGCTTCCCAGGACTTCCCGGTAGAAAGGTAATATATAGAAGTAAATCAGTGTATAAAACAATATTTTAATTTAATTCAACCAAATTTTGATATTGAACAAATTAAAAATTCAAAATAAAATTAATTGCTATATGAAACAGTTTCGTTGATAGCTTATTATTAAATTTTATTAGTTTTTTAAAAATTAATTGTAAATTGTCTAAGTCAAAAAAGTCAATTATAGACAAAATTTGATTATTTAGCAGATATTAAGTCCATAGAAAAATTATAGTGAAATAACTAAATTGAAACTGAAAAATTTTGATTATAATTGTAGAAAAAAAAGTCGCAAAACATATTTCAGATTATTGAATTTATTTATTTATTTAATTTCAACTTTAAATTCGCGTTAAGAATTTTCGTCAAAAAATATATATATATATATATATATGACAAATTCAAACACGAAAATTAACCATTGATTTAATAAAAAAATTTGAATTCAAAACGAATTCCCACAAAATCTTTTTTATGAAAAAACAAGGGGTAAAAATAAATGCGATTCAACAAAAAATTATCGCTTGAAATTGCTGATAATTTCCAAAAAAATTGAAGAAACATCGAAAATCACAAAAAATCTGGTTCTGTTCCTTGAAGATAATTCCCACTGCATTTCGCAATTTTTTCATAAAATTTCGCAGAAAAACGTAAAAATTTGCAACAAATCGTATAAAAACAGCAGCAGGGTAAAAGCATATAATAATTGGCTTAATTTAGTTATCGATGATTTGTTTACATTTTTTGTGTGACAAAATAGTGCTTTTAAGATTTATAGAAAAATTTTCCTGAACAGTTTTAAATTGTTTTATCTTATTTCTTCTATTCTTAACTTAGCAAATCAATAGTCAAGAAAATGAGTTTTTGAAGAATTTTCTGATTAATTTCCATTTGTAAAGGGCAGTAATTTCAAGACAGAGAAAAAAGTCGATATATATTCAAAAATGTAACTGATTTAAGGCCGCTAGGTCAACATTTACACAAATATTAATTGTATCATTATTATTATGAGTTCAAAATTGAAATTGAAAATGAAATTTTATTTTAAATTTTCATTAAAATTTGTTTTTGGAAGTAACTCTAATTTGATTAGTTTATAAGACAATTCCATGAGTGACAAATTTTTACAAAAACTTTACTTTTTCATTTTTCTCATTTTATATCGATTAAAACTCTCTCAAACAGGTTTCAATTATGTCAAAACGATGAATTCAATTAAGATAAAATCTGAAAAACACTTTTTTTATTAAAAACTTTAATTCACCAAAAGTTTTTTAATCATAATTATTTTAAAAAATATAAAAAAGATTGGAAACTTATAGAAGTAGAAATTCTTACTCTTTGCTAAGGAACGTCTTTGTTTATATCTAAATTTGTTCTTATATTCGAATCAAAATAAAATATTTGAAATGCAATACGGTCTTCTCGTTCGTAATGAAATTGTAAGATTAAAAAGATATTTTCGAATGTAACAATAATAAAATCTGTAAATAATTAGAAGAACTATCTATTCAGCTTTATAAAATAATATGGATTAAACGTTTTAATAAAAATTTACATTTTCAATTCGAAAATTCAATCCAAACGGCTCTTATATTCGAAGGAAGAGATTAGTTCTCAAATCTTTTCACATCATTCTGTTAAGTTTTGAAATTTTTTCGAAAATTATTACTTTTTAACGGAATTTTCACGGACACTCTGATTAATCGGCAATGCTCACACTTTTCTCTTCCGTATTTTCTGAGAATCGAAATTTCTCTAAAACTAAGATCTTTACCTTATTAAAACCAAGGTGTAGAAACGAAAAGATTTAAAGGATTTAAGCGGATTTTTGGGCTGATCTGGATCGTTTCCACACCTTGCTTAAAACTTATCTTATTTCATGCTGTTTCATTCATTTTTCATAAATCCAAGTTATTTTATTAACGACTGTTTTAAATTCTCAGAACAAATTGAGAAAACTTACAAAATTGTAAATCTTTAAATTCAACCAAATTTGAGCATCGCTATTTTGTAATTTCATAAATGTTCTTTTCAATGTTTATATGAATTTTATTCAACGAGTTTTATATTTGTCATATCATATATATGTACATTGCAAGAAGAATCTGCTAAATTAATTTTAGTTGTTTTGAAAATTATTATAAAATCTGAAAGAAAATTTAGTGTAAAATTCATAAATTTACTGCAAGTATTTAAAAGTTTAAAATACGCACATAAATGGTTAATCAGAAATTAACAATAATAATTATTAAATACTGCAGTTATAATTGCAAAAATTTTATAAACTTTTTGTGTAAAAAAAACAGCAAAATCAGGGGGTTGGAAACTGGGGCAAAAGGCGAATGGGGCGAAACGGGGCGAATCGGGGCGAATTTTTTGTTTACAAA
>JACWBX010000833.1:0-10861 GCA_014622435.1 Polypedilum pembai
TACGAAAAATCATAAAAAATCACGAAAAATCACAAATAATCACACTTTTTGAAAGCCTGTTCAATAGTGAATTTCGAGCACTTACACAAGTTTAATCATTGCAAACTCTATATTAAAATCTTTTTTAAGCTCTAGCTTTAATTTAAAACAAGTTTCAGCTCAAAAGCTTTTGTTTTGACCAAGTTAGAGCATGATATTTCAATGGCTAAAATTTTCAAAAAATCATGAAATTAAATTTCAGTTTTTCGGTCATAACTCATGAACCATATGGTCTAGAGCTCTAATTCTTGTATTATTTTGTTAGTATTTCAATTCTTTATCAGAAACAATCATAAAGCAGGCATCGATTTTTTCAAAAAATTTCGAAATTTCCGGGAAAATCATCCCAAATAATCATAAATAATCACAAAAAATCCTAAAAATCATTAAAAATCATAAAAAATCATACGAATTTATGGAGTATCCACCCCTGGACACAAACTAAAACTATCCCTAATTATTTTGTTTTGTTCTGGTCAAGTCATGACATATTTTTTAATGAAGTAAAATTTGAAAATAAATAATTTTAATAACAAATTTGCAGTCACTTGCAAAATTTCGCAAAAATTCAATAATTTTATGAAGCATCAGTCATACAATTCAAGACTATTCGTTTACTTTGATTGTCAAGAAGTAAACTAAAATCTTTATAAGCAATCAATCAACAACAATTTTTTAAAAATTTGTTAGTTTTCACAGACTAAAACAGCATTTGTCATTGATAGCTTGATTTAAAGCTAATTTTGGTAGAATAATTCACAAAAAAAATTTTAAGTAACATCTTTTCCATTAATTGTTATAGCAAATTGTCAGATTGTGACAATGCAACAAAGAATATTTCTTCAGTGAATATTGTTAAAACTCATTACGTCTAATAACTTAGAAGTTTTTATATAAAAAATATTTAATTTAAAAATCATTAAAAATCATTCAACTTTCTTTTACAAACCTTTACAAAAAAAATTTAAATTTTCACATGTGTCTTCATTGCATTGAATTTATTCAAAAGGCAGAAAAGGTATCAATAAAATCGCCAAGGTTGAATAAGCAATCGAGAAATGTCTACCTTCGCTACCATCGTCTTAAACTTTAACTTGTTGAGTTTCGAACAATAAAAAGAAAAGGAGAGAAAAAGTTTCCGATATTTTATTGAGGGTTGATGTTAAATAGCAACAATAACACACGATGAAGGCGATAAAAATGGCATTGAAAGTGTATGTATAGCGGAGAGAGAAACTATAGAGAAAAAAACTTTCCTTCCATGAATTGGGGATTGTTGAATATATAAAATATATTTAGATACATTTTTAGGTTCCTCGATGATAGAAAATTATTATTTATGGTTTTTGAATGGTAAATTGTAGCAATAACAGCAGCATATGTGTAACCTTTTGATACCAATAAGTAGCCTATGAACTCTTGGGACACTCACGCAAGAAATAAAGAAAGAAAATGAATGTTGAAAGTTATTCTTAAAAAGAAAGTTTTAACTCAAGTCAATTATTTATTTTCTTCGAAAGAATTTATTTTTTGAGGTTGAAAGTTTTAGTGTGTTAAGAATTTTTTCTTAAAAAAGTGATTGGAAAATTCTTGAATAGTTATTTGAAACAATTTTTTTTCAATTTAAAGTATATATCAAATACTGTGAACACTTTTTGATTTTCAATTAATTTTTTATTTACCAAATTGACTTTTGTAACAAAAAATATCGATTTTAAAAGAATTTCTGATGATGACAAAAGAAAAAAGATTTTAAAAACCACAAATTAATTATCAATAATTAACAAAAAAATTTTTTTCGAATATTCAAAGTTGACCTTAATTAGCAACATATTTTCATGTCTAATTTTACAGCACCCTCTCCTCATTTTGTTCATGTTGAAAGCATTTTCCTGTAACATCATTTGCCAGAGAAAACCTTTTTCTTTTCTCTCTCACCATTGACCGACCACATAACCATATAATGCTTCATTGAATTTCAACAACGTCTCTAGATAATTAAGAGTAACGCTTCATCCCTTTTTATACTTACTACACAGTTTATCATGATAAAAACTGGACATGCAATAAATCAAAAATTTTCAATACATGCGTTGAGAAGGAAGAAAAATAAAAATTTATTTTTTGCATGTAATAGAGTGCTGCTGTGAGTAAAACCCCAATAGACTCTGATGATGCTGCTACTGCTCAACAACAAACATATATTACGTAATTTTCTTCACCCTACATATGCGAACCATGCATGCTCTACACATGAAAAAAGTTCCTTTTTCCTACGAGTAATGAAAACTTTTTCGTTCATTCTTACTTCCGTGGTAGTATGTAATGGTTGGGTATGAGAAGAAATGAGAGAAAATATTGTGAATGTAAAAAATATCTTGGTGATGGTTGTAATGGGAATCAGGGTGAGAAAGTATAAATAGAAATTCAAAATTTTTGAAGAAATTTTTGCTCATTTCATGATTTTTAAAATAACTGTTTTTCAAATTTTAAATTTTTAAAATTTTTACTTTATATTTTGAAATTAACAGTAGTTAACTCTTTGAATTTTTAAATTTGAAATTATTTTTATGAAAAATTCATGTTTAACGTTTAGAAATGAATTTTAAAATATGGAAAGAAGATTTTTTCATGATTTTTGAAAAATGTTGTTCTCTTTTTAGCTAAAATAATAACAATTTCAAAACACTTCAAATTTTAAACAGAATGCAAAAAAAAAGTTTAAATTTATCACACAAAATTTTTCGTTATTTTTTATCGGTATGTTTTCGTTTCTCTTCTATTCATGTTCACTTAACGCCTACAAAAATGAAAAAACACAAAATTTTCATATAAAATCCAAGGCAGCCAACAGCGAGAGAGAGATACACAACATTTAATGAAAATTGTAAACTTTACATCTCCAGAGAGGCAAAAAATGAGCAGCAAAAACTCGAGAGTATGTGTGAGCTTGTTTTTAATTTAATTCTTTTTTATTTATTTTTATTAATTATGTTATGAGGGTGGATATTAAAAGGCAGCAAAGAGAGAGAGAAAGTGAAAAAGTTTTTTACATGTAAATTTTCAGCTCTCCTGTGTGCTGCTTTTTCCATGTTGTTTGAATTTGTGGATTATTAAAGTGGCTTTTCCTGCTTTTACGTGAAGAGTCTTGTTTTTCATTTTTTTGTGGTTTCTTTTTAAAATTTTTCTTATTCAAAGTCAAAGTAAACAAAATTTAAAATCTGTATCTTATGCAAAATTCATCCTACATTTTTATAAATTGATTGCGTAGATGAAAATCAAGCCAAAAAAACTTCTGTAAAACGTTGCAAAAAAGCTGCAAAAGGTGACAAAAAGTGATAAAAAGTGGCATAAAAGTAAAAGTTCTTTTCCCTTGATGAAAAGTCATATTTGTGAAAACAAAAATTTTAAAATTTTTCAAAATAAAAGTTACTAAACATTTGAATTCTAGGTTTTGTAATTTAAAATTTAAAGAACGAATTAAAAATTTGTCTTTAAAAATGAAAATATGAAAAGCTATTTGCTGATATTGTTTCTTTTCATTTTTACAACTTTTATCAGAGTTGTTTTCCCCCTGGAGATTATTCAACCTTTTTAGTATTTTATTTGTGGTCAACAATAAATATCAGTTCAATGCTAGCATTTTGCAGCATGAGCTACCAATAAAAGAGAATTTGTAATACTGCACTATCATTATGGTTCAAAATGACAAATTTCTCACATATGTAACAGATGAATTGAAATTCGAAAATTTCATTGTAAAACGATGAATCACCTCAATTGATTGTAGGTCAACATTTAATTTACATATAAATCTTTTTCCTCTTTCTAACAGCTGCTGTTCATTGAAAATTAAAGCAAATCTTTGCTTTCATTCTCTATGCATGTATTTGGGAGAAAATAAATCAAAATTTGCTTGAATGCCTTAAGATCAAAATAGAAAACAAATTTCAATTAATTATAGAATAATCAATTTGCAATTTGATGGATGGTTGAAGTGATATTCTCACTCAATTTGTTGTTTTGTGGTTATTTGTGATAATATATTGAATGATACCTGAGGATGAAATTTGAGTAAATAAAAGCAGATAAAGTTGAAGAAAATGAAGTAATGAAATCATGAAATTAAATTTTAGTAAAATTCATTGTAATTATTGCGCTATTATGAAAATAAAAATTTATAATGTGTGAAAACTTTTTGATGGTTTAAATTTTTTTTATTTTAATACCATAATTGCACAAAAATAATTAAAGTTTAAAAATTTAATTCAAGTTACTTTAATAAATACAAAATTATGACTTTATAATTTTTCTTTTGATAATAATAACATTATAGTAAGACATTCATTAATCAAACCACCATTCCCTCTTTTTCTCTTTCATTATTCCTGACAAGCATCAATCTTCGTGTTATAAAGAGAATTATTGAAAATGATAAAGTGAATGTAGGATAATTATAGTTTATTAAGCTTCGCAATTAGTGATGATGATGATGAAAGTTCAAAAAAGATGGAGAGAAATAAAGTGTGAGGGTGGAAAATTAAAGAGGAAAACTTTTTTTTTCAACTCATTATGATGATTTTGTAATAAATTTGCTATTAAAGGCTTTAATTAATTAATTACCATGGGAATTTCTCTCACAGTCAAAAAGGAAAATTTCAATCTTTTGAGCAGCTGCAATTTCACAAATAACATAAATCAATTTCAATCTATGTGTTTGTGTGTATGTGGATTTTCCTTTTGTCAATCAATCATGCAAATAAATTGAATTTCATTCTTCCTTATTCCCTCATCCTTAAACTATGTAGTAAAATCACTGCAATTTAACTGGATAAATTTCCATCTCCCTTTTTCTCTCATTGCATGACTGTGCACATTTATACAGCTCACTGTGTATGTATACAAGCCTTTTACTGTAATCAAACAACGAGATAAAGCTGAAATTTGATTGGAAAGCATTGCATTGAGGGATTTATAAATTAATTATGATTTTTTTTTTCAATATTTGAGTTAGGGTTTTTGTGAAATTTGACTTGAAAGTGTTTGATAAGGTCAAATTTTGACAATCTGAAAAAAATTCATCATAATTTGACTTGTGTAATTTTATTTTTATAAAAAATACTTTTTTATCTACACATATTCATTCAATCAATGAAATTAAAAATATAAATGCATTTTTATTTACTTTGATCTCATGATTTTTATTGGTTTCATTAAATATGGATAAAAGTTTTTTTTTGATATGCGAAAAAATGCCATTGAACGATTTTTTTATTGAAAATTAAATGCTCCATAATGAAGAGATTTCTGTAATGTGCAAAAAATTGCAGATTATTGTAATTAAAACGTTTTTTATTATCTTTATTTTTATTGATAAAATTTTTTTTTTAAACGAATACTTCAAAATATAATAAAACATTACTGATAAAAATTACATTTTAAAGCGTTGCTTAAATAATTTAAAATTTTGAAATTTCGTTATAATTTTTAAGAAAACTCATTCTTGTCTACTAAATTAATTTTTTTACAGAAAACAAAAAATTCCTACACCGTCATTTTATTCTAAAAATTGAAACGAAGTTTTCAGTCTCATATTAAAACAATTAAAAAATCTTTAAAAACAATTTATCAACACAAAAAATGAGAAGGAAAAGTTCCCAAATTTTTTTATGTTATAAAAATGACACTCTTTAACTTCTTCCTCTAACTTCTCCTCCTCTTTAGAACATTCAACCGTAGCATATTAAAAAGAGCGAAAAAGGGATATAAAAGACAAACCCTTGTTTGGCCTTCGAGGCAGTTGAGGAAAAAATTTATATGCCCCTTTACTCATTGAAAAAACATTAATTTTACAGTCCTTTTTCTCTTCTTTTAAGCCATATAGGCAGTGAGAGAAAAATTTTATTTCCTTCATTTAATGTATACTGGATTGGGTAAATGAAGGAATATGAACTTTTGTGGTTTAGAGTTAATTATGGTTTAAGGCTAAAAAAAATTATGAAAAAAAATCTTGTTTAAGCCAAAAACATGGAAAAGTTCTGAATAGTAAAAGTTAAACTTTTGATAAATTTTATACGAAATTAATTTAACAAAAATTTTAAATTTTCTCATAGCAACAAATACTTATCATCCCTCAATTATTAACTTACTCATTTCATTTCAATTTTTCTTTACCAAATTACTTCATCTGGCAACCAGTAGAGTAAAAGCGTAAAAACCGACCTTTACATGGATTGTTGGGTATTTAAATGGGAATGAAAACGCAATTTCGAAGTCGTGTAATAATTAAGAAAAATGAAAAATAAATTCCCTGAGGAATTTTCATTTCTTTCCCTTTTAATGCTGATTTGGTGGAATTTTTATTGTTGAGAGATTGTTGTTGCTAGCTTATAATCATCATTTTAAGGGAAAAAAATTCAGGTTGAAATTTGTTTCTTAGGGAATTACAACTGTGATTAAAATTCTTATGTTGAGGTCAAGAAAAATTTTACAAAATGTTTGAATAGAGAGTTGCAAAGAGGAAACAACTCTGACGATAGATTTTTAAAATTTCGTTTTTTCGCTATTTTCGTTATTTTTTGTAAAAAATTTTTCATAAAATTCAATTTAAATTAGTTTTCGAAATTAGTTCTGAATACACAATAACTGTCAAAATGCTTAAATTGTAGAGAATATCTGTTTAAATATTTTTTATAGCCGTTTTTCACTATTTTTCGTTATTTTAGTATTTTTTTCGTTAAATTTATTTTCTCCTTGAAGAGTTAGTATAAAAGCTACAGAAATTTTAAAACAAATTCAATTTTTTAAGACCGCTTATTTTTAAATTAAAACTATTTGTGAATTTTTTAAAATTAAATCAACTCACGTATTGCACACAATGTCAAATGTCTATTTACCGCCTTTTCTAAATTAATCTTCTCATTAGTATAACTCCATAATTTGAGCAAATGTTTTAGCTTCAAACCAAAATGCAAATGACTAATAATCGAGTATCGAATGAAAATTAATTCACTGCAATGTCAATGTTGAATTTTAAACTAATAAATCTACTTCTATTGCCGCAATATTTTGTGTGTGTACAATAGAATAATATCATCACATTCACCGCTAATTTTCCTCAATTGAGAATTTATTTATTTAGAAAATCACAAACATGATGTTTTTTTTTTGCTTTCTTCTATTTTTATTCAAATAAGCGACAATTTTTAAATTCATGTTTCAAGTCAACAAGAAGCAGTACTAGCAGCAGACATTTTAAGCAAATTTGTGTACTGCGACAGTCTATTTTCATTGCTGTTGTTGGTTGATCTATGAGAAAAATAAATTGAATTTGTATATCGCATACAATAAGGAAAGAAAGCGAATAGAAATACGAGAAGCGAATTTGAATATCATATTAGTGATTCTCTCTTTCTCTCCTAAGTTAATTTGCATGCACGGTTTACGTGAGTCTCTCTTCTTTGAATATATGACTTCTAATGCTGCTGCTTGTTTATCAAAATGAGTTAAATGAAATTTATCTATCATGTTGATTTGCAAATAAGAATTAATTTGATAATGACAGCTTATGAATAAAGAAGCTGTTATTTTTCCAATTCAAAAACGCTAAGCTTTAAATTCTATGAATTTTTTTTGAAATTTTTTAAAGCTTTGCTTTTTTAAACTCAAATATTGAAAAATTTAATCTATTACACTTCTCAGATTTTAAATGAATTTTTAATTGAAAAAAGTTTTTAAAATCTTGACAATTTCATCAAAATAATGCTCAAATTAAAACACACAAATTTTAATTTTTATTTCATCAATCAAATTTCATTTTCTTATTTAACATTTTTGATTGCTTTTGATGATACTAAGTCTCATTAAGTATGTTAATGAAATAAATTAATAAATGAAATCTCAGCACGACGAGTACAAGAAATTAATTTTGCTGAAAACATTCAAATTTCTGTCTCTCTTTCTTGATTTCATTTCAACTACAAAATTTTCGTCTCTTTTTTTGCTTAACTCAATTTTATGCTGTAAAAAGTTAAATGTAAACAAGAAGTCGCTCACTAAAAGGGAGAAAAGAAAAAGAAGATGAATGTGAATGGGAAGAAAATTAATGAAATTTTTTGAGTTGTTTTTCTTTATATTTTGCTCGTTTTTTGATGACATTTGATTTAGAAAAAAGAAAAAAAAATTGAAGAGAGTGAGAAACAAATTTGTAAATGATTTTTCATTCCCAGTTTGTGAAAATTCCGTGATTTGTTTTAAATCAAAGTCTATAAATTTGAAATTTCTGTTAGAATTATGAAAATTTTTGAATTGAAAAAAACTAAGGTTCGTTTATTGTCGCCGATATCAGCGTCGATACAAACTCCTAAAAAATTTTGCTTGAAAATTGTTGATGACGTTTTGATTAACGCTTAACGTTCTCTATAAATTTAATTTGCATTAAGCGTTGATCAAAGTGCCATCTATAATTTTCATAGACAAATTTTTAGGAAGTTTTTGCCGGCGCCGACGGACGAGCCAAAAAAGGAATTCTACTTTTAAACTTTTTCATTCAACCCGCACAATCAAATTTCCTTCAAATGAATCGCAAATCAAATACAAATCACGCTCATCATTATCATCATTGTCATCATGTTTTCCCCCGGATTTCTTATTCTAACCGGGTTATTAAATACGTCAAAAAAGAGAAAGAACAAAAAAAAGAAAAATTTATCTAAATTAGACAACAGCAAACATCTTGAAAACTTTTTTTTCTCTTATTGTTTCATTTGCAAACAGTCCTTTTTCCCTTCCATTTCTCATCAAGCAAGCAACAAAACAAATGTTCAAAAATGAATCTTGTATGGAGCCGCTACTGCTATTTTTCTTCAAATTTCCTTTAACAGAAGAAAAATTTTTATAATTAATATTTGTACAGTCCCAACTACAACAAGATTTCAAGTGAACATCTTTTACTCACAAAGGCACATAGACCTGCTGGCGATTTTGCTAAAGAGCTTAATTTTAATTGCTTTTTATGATTTGAAATTGCATTTTCTCGTTATCAAAAATTCTCTTGACGACAGCTGAGAGCAAAAAGAAACACAATGAAGCTTTTAAGAATGTATTTTAGGCTGTTGTACTTGTAAGAGCTCATTTCCTTGCCAAATTCTCTCTTGCATATGTGAATTTTTGCCTTCTTCTTTTTGCGGTCTCTGTATGGAAATTACACAATGTTTCTGTACATATTTGACAGAGATACGAAAAACTTCTCCATCGAGAATCATTTTTCGAAACATGAAATTTCATGATGATATTTTCAAAAAGTAACATGTATTTGTACTTGTGGAAAGACATCAAAATGTTATGCTTCTTCTGCTATTTCTCGGCTGAATTCTAATGCAAATCACACAATCACAATTTTTTTTTATTTTGTTTCTGCCAAAACAAAAGTAGTGTTTAAATAAATTTCTTTTTGACATAAAGTTTCATTTATGAATAATTTTCAAATATGACATAAAAAAGTTTAAATTAAAGTTTTATGAAATTTAAAATGAATATGATTGAAATTCGAAGTTATTCATTTTCATTTCTACTTTCTTAAATTAATTTTAAAGAATTATATAAAAGTTTTCAAAAAATTTTAAGTTATTTTTAAAAAACCTTCTATAAATGCGCCTAAAACGAAATTTGTTTTCAAAATTCCATTTTTTAAAAAGTATGCATGAATGAGTTAAGTTACTATCATCAAGAGGAAAATGAGCAGGAAAAATTTTCATGCGACCTCTTCATTTTGTCAAAAGACATTAAACAAATATATTTTGCTGTAGCTTTCTGTGCTTATATTCAAACAAGAGAAGAGAAAATGAATTTTGGTGAATATTTATACAACACACAAAAGAGTGAGCTCTAAAATGAGAAAAAACAAAAGTCATGTATGTGTATATCACTCGAAAAAGGCTTTTGGTGTCCAACATTTAGGAAAATATTTTTTTTATCTCTCGGCTCCTCTTAATCTTCACTTCTCATTCCACTTGAATCAAGAGAGACATATTGAAAATGAGGAGAGAGCACTTGACATGAGTTGAGAGCGTGCCATGCGACAATAATAATGAGTTTGTGGATCTAAAGAGAGAGAGAGAGCAATCTAAATAGAAAATGGTATGGAATGGAGTCTTTTCTTAATTTAATTTTTGTTAACTTTCTTATTTATTTCTAGACTTGAAATAATTTTTGGTCAAATTCTTTGATTTTTTTACCTTGATTAATTTTTTATTTCGACTAACATTCAAGTGGTTAAAATTGTTAAGAGCTTAAACAAAGAAAACATGAAATATAAAAATATCAAAGAGAAAGAATTTCTTAAAACAGTTTTTTCAAAAATTGTCTAAAAATATTTTAATTTAACGTATTTAATCACACTCAAAAAAAAATTTTACTATTCAATAGTTAAAATGTATGAAAAATTTAACTATAAAATAGTTAATATAGCTCCAACCATAAAATAATTAAATTTAACTATTCAATAGTTAATTTTTTTACAAAACCAATAGTTGAATTTTACTATTGAATAGTTAAAATATTAACTATTTAATAGTAAGATTTACTATTCGAATAATAGATTAGAAATTTAAATTTAACTATTCAATAGTTGATTTAATTATTTAATAATTAAAAAATGTTGATTTTACTTTTGAAATGATTTTGGCTTTTTATTTATTTGCACTACTGCACATTTAACTTATGTTACATTTATTCATAAAAAACAGTAAATTAAAAACTTTTAACAACTTTAAACATTATTCAAAATAATTTCGATGAAAAATTCTAAGTTTGAAATGAACTT
>JACWBX010000835.1:0-12255 GCA_014622435.1 Polypedilum pembai
AAAATTGATCTTAAGGATCACGATGAAGCTGTAGGAAAAATGTCGATGACATGAAAAAACCTACAAATGAACTAAATGCACTAAAATAGTGCATGATGATGTTTCGTGCTTTGAATTTTGATGTTCCAAATTAAATTCCCCACAGATGTTGCAACTATAGCTCTCTCATACTATAGAGCCCGTAGGCTTGATGGTTCCTTTAGTTCTTCTCACCAAATTCTTAAATCTTGAGAATTTTGTTTCAATGATCAATTGCTAAATGTTCACTGAATATAATGAGAATTGGCGTTGAGTCTCTGCTCTCAACCCAAGAAATAATGCAGCCCAGTTTTCGCTTATTGTCCTTGACTAACTTCAAGTTTTAATGATAGGTGTCGCTTATCGACATTTTGTAACCGACTTTTATAAATTTAAATATTTTGAACTATTTTTGTACTGAGCAATTGCTCATTCTTTTCCTTCCATTTTGTGAAGCGTGAAGTTCATACGAGAAAAAAGAAATTTTTGTAAGTAGGAAAATATTATCAATAATATTTCTTCTTACAGTGAAATAAATAAGTTGACATCAAAATTAGAACGCTTTGTCTTTTTAATTGCTTTTATTTCAGAATCTTTAATCTTTCACGTTTCAATAGGATAAGAAAAATACTCGCTATTTCTCTATCACGAGTTGAAGAATGAGCTGATCCTAGGATCTATTGAGATGTTGATTCCCCTCGACGATATAGCAATATACAGTATGATATAGAGACAACTTGAAACTCCACAGATGTTATAAGCAGTTTTTTATGATGTCACCCTAGTTTGCTTTGTTTAAGTTTGAGGTTATGTCGATAACTCACTGAATGTTGCCAATTCTTCAATATTGCTTTGAATTGTGACGATCCAAATTAAATTTACCACAGATGTTGCAACTATAGCTCAACTCATACTATAGAGCCCGTAGGCTTGATGGTTCCTTTAGTTTTTCGCGCCAAAATTTCCCGCCATATTGTCGAATATTTTTGAAATTTTGAAAATGGCTAATGTCACTTTTCTCGATGAAATTCACGCAAACTCGATATTGCTAGAGCTCAATAGCTATATCGAGCTATAATGAGATACTTGGCAGACTATTAAACTAAATAAAACTAATTTAATTCGCGAGAGAGAAAATTTTCGCGACTGCTCATTTCGGAATTTCCGAGGGGAATGTAAGAGCTTAAAGCAAGCTCTTGATACTATTAGATTTATTTAGATTTATTTCTTGCTGTTATCTTTTTTCAAAAGTTCATCTTATCTGCATTCTGCCGAAGTCTAAATTGCACGCATATTGTAATATGCAAAAATACTAAAGTTGCAAGCGTTTACTTTTATCCTTAAAAAATTTTAGTAGTGAAAATGAAAACTAATTTAAAATTTTTTTATTGTTAAAAATAAAAATTAAAAAGTTTACTTTTGTAAGCTAGTTGAAAAAAATTCATTATGTCATAGAGAGCAAGAAGAAAGAAGCTTAATTATAAGAACTTAAAAGAGAATGTTGAATAGAGAAAAAATTTACATAAAGCTTCTCAATGTTCATCAGTTCATTCATGCATAATTTATCATACACAGAGAGAAAAACTTTTTAACTGGCATAAAGTTGGATCTAATAAAGCTATTTATGAGGCATAAAAAGTATACTTTATGACACTCATAAATTCTTTTCCATACAAACTTTTTGTGTCTTATAAAACTTTTTTAGCTCTAATAAAGTTTTAATTTTTTTCTGGCATAAAGTCGCTTTATTAGATCCAACTTTATGCCAGTTAAAAAGTTTTTTCTCCGTGTAGAGCGAAAAAACTACAACATAAAGCTATAAAAAAATAAATCAAGAACGTGAAAAGTTCAAAATAACTTTTATGCACGGTAAAGCACGTGCTTTCAGCGAATAATATTTATAAGCTTCACATCAGTGTTGTTACAGAGGCGGCATGTGATAGTATTTACAAAATATTCCGCTAGATAGCGCTTCAAAATGATTTAAGCGCCATCTATAATTTCCATAGCGGAATTTTTTATAAATATTATCACAGACCGCCAGTGTAACAACACTGATTCACACATATATGCAGTACAAAATTTCTCCAAATCATAAAGCACTTTTCTTGAGTTTAAACTTCAATTTTCTTATGACTACACCACAAAACATATTCTTCACATTATTCAGTAAAATTTATGAGCTCTACAATGCTTTCTATGTATGAATTTTATAACATTATTATTTCTATAGAATTTAAGGAAAAAAAAAAAGATTTTTTGCATATACAAAAATCTTTCCTTTATCTTTTTTTTAAATATTTGAAGATTTAAGACTGAATTTTCACATATGTATCATAAAATGTAATTTTTGTTAAAATAAATTGAGAAATTCTTGATCCTTTAACTCATAAAAATTTCAATTGAATATTTTCTTGATGAGAGATAAATGAAGGAAAAATTTAACTTTTATTTAAGAAATTTTAATTTTCATAAAACATTCAAAAATGAGGAGAAGAAACACAAGAATCGTAGAAAATTGTCGAAAAAAATCTTTAAAATTGACGAAAACTACTAAAAATCGTTTCGTTTACAACAGAATTGATAAAAAAGTGCCTTCCTGCAGGCACTTTCTAAGCTCATGTTTTTCGGAAGTTATTGGTTTCCAGTAGCGACATAGAAAAAGAGGAACATAAAACCACGTGTGTCTATGCCTAGAATAAATCGCAAAATTTTTTATAAAATCATTAAATATCGCTTTGTTTCTACTTTTTGTTTGAAAAGTTAAAATTTAAATTTCTAACGGTTTATAGAATTTTGAAAGCTTTTAAAAATTTTCAATATTTTTAAAACTGTTTTAATGACTTTTTCAACTTTAAAAGGTTTTTTCTGGGGGCTTGGACTCAAAAAATTGAAAGTTATTTTTGTTTAGATAAGAATTTGAAAAACATGAATTGAAATGAAAACGCGTTTTATTGCATAAAATTATTATTTTTATTTTCATTTAGAGAAAATCACGCTAAAAAATTAAATTTAATTTATTAAAATATTCATAATCTAGGGATAGAAATAAACTCGATTTAACAAAATGATTAAACGCTGTAAATTGTTGTAAATCGCTAAATATTTTATTCAATTTTTAACGGTTTTTAGAATTTTGAAAATTTTTAATGATTTCAAAATACTGTAGAAAATTCGAAAATATTTTTAAACGGCTTTTCTAACTTAAAACGATTTAAATTTTAATTTTCCCTTGGAAAAGTTTCATAAATTTTTTAACGAAACTAATTTCTTAATTTTTCACTCAATGACAATGACAAGTACATTTTTCATTAAATTTCATTTTTACCCTCAAAAAAATTTCATCCTCGTTTACAATCCTCAAATTTCTGTCCATCTTTATTTATTTCTGTGTCTGTTTTTCGTTTTTAATTACTCAACATGAGTTATTATTTTACTCTTAATGATGGTGATGATGGCTACGCAATTTTTTTCTTTTCAAGCTTTTTTTTTTGTTGCTTTTGTATGTTTTGGGTTAAAACGGATGAATGAAGTGCTGATGATAGCAGGCTTTTGTGTGGTCGAAGGAAGAGATTGTAATTAAACGTTGTTGTGAACAATTTTGTGGTTGAGTTAAAGACTTTAGGCATTAGAAATTTAGTCGATTAGCGGTTTACGAGCGAGCTATAATTTTTATGTTTTTTAAAGAAGGAAATTTTACGTGATTTTTGTTAATTTGAAGAGCTTTAAAAAATATTTTTAAAAATTGACAAAAATATTAAAATTGATAAGGAAAATATTTAAATTTTGAATGATCGTTAAGAAAATAGTCAATTTCTCGAAATTATAAACATAGTCAAGTTCTGGTCATAGCAAAAATTTACTTAGGCGGCGAATTTTAGGTCTTATTTTACATAGAAATTTTTTTTAAAAACCGCTGTTGACGGATTTAAGCTTGACTTTGAATTTCGTTGTTTAATAAATTTAAAACATTTTGAAAAATAAAAACGTTAAAAATTTCAAATTCAAAAAATCCGTTAAAACATTTTGTAAATACAGTACGGTAAATTTGAAAATTTTAAAGACCGTTAAAATTATAATTAATTTTTAAAACGAAAGAATTTTATTATAAATAAATTTAAAATACCCAGTGAGAAATTTAATCCAGAATTTTCTAATATTTTTCCTGAACTGAAATAAATTTAGTCTGGCAGCCGGACTATGCTGTTAAATTTTCATATTAAAAACTGATATTCTCCCAGGGGGATAAATTGTTTGTCACTTTTACCACTTTTCTCATAAAAATTTTTGCCACTTTGTCACCGTGTCTATCCCCCTAATTTTCTAATTTCTCCTATTTTTTGGACTTCGGTCGCCGAACTAAAAAGATTTCAACAATTTTTCTAATTTTTTTTCTGATATCTTCAAGTCCGGCGTCCATTTTTCATCTAGTCCAGCACCCGGACTTCGACTGAAAAAATTATTTGGGTATTTTAAAAAATAAAAAAAACTGGTATTATCAAGGCCTAAGAACTTTTTAATTTTTGATTTCATTTTGATACAAATTAAATTGAAATCAAAGAATTCTCAGGTCTTGAGTTTTATTTAATTTTAAAAATACTTTGAAAAGAAATTTTAATATTTATTTTACCATAATTCACTTCTTTGTTAAAATTCAAGAAAGTTTTTGAAAAATAAAAAACCGTTATTAAATTTCAATTTTGAAAAATCCGTTAAAATAATTTTGAATATTATTTTGATTATCTTTTTTAATGTTAATATTTTCTATTCATAATTAACCTCAACAGCTTCATATGCATAAAAAAAATATAAATTGAAAAATTCTTGAACAATTTTCTCTAGTCATAAATAGAATTGGCAGTCAAGTGAATCCCATTAAATACTGCCATAAAATCTCGCCAACAAAATTTAAATTCCTTTCTGCGATATTTAACAAACGAAAATTTTGTCCTTTTTTTACTGCTTGCTGTTGTTGACTAAAGCACAGAGGAGGGAAAGAATAGGCGTGAAATAATAAGTTATTGAGAGAGAAAGAGAGCAGACTGCGGTAGTTTCTAAATATTTTCCTGTCATTCATAATAGTAGAGAAAAGTTTTGTTAAATTCTAGACATTTGACCCATAAAATTTGTCTCTAAAAGCTGAATAATTTGTGTTAAAGGAGAAAGAAACATAAATTTAATTTTCTGTCTGACATTTGAAACATTTGCGTTTGGCTCGAGATGTTTTCCTGCTCTCATCCTGTGTGTAATGCCTTGAAGCCAAAAACATAACAGAAGCAGCAGCAGTTGTTAATATTTAGTGAAGCACCAAAACTTTGCACTGTTATGAAATTTTGCTAATTATTTTAGCAATTTAGTTTTATGTTGTTGACAAAAGTGTGTATGAAAATGAATTATGATGGATAAATAAATTAAATGAAAGCAGAGTTGTTATATAGACGATCTATATGAATATTTACAAAAAATTCCGCTATGAAAATTGTAGATGGCGCTTCAAAACGATCTAAGTGACATCTACAATTTTCATAGCGGAATTTTTTGTAAATATTCACATAGACGAGTATAGACCGTTTATATTACAATTTTTAATGAAAGATAATGGAATTTTAAAATTTACATTTTGGCTTTAAATTAATTCTTTGTGATAAAAATATGAATATTTTTGAAATTTTAAATTTTAACGTATTTTATGAATTTAAAAATTTACTTGAAATTCTTGGTTCTATTCCGGAACGAAAAAGTAACTGCTGAATAACTTAAAAGTACGTTAATGTTTTTCAAAATTTTGCCAAAAACACCAAATTGAAAGTATCTCGTGTCTTTCTTTAATGACTAATTTGTCTTCATTTCATTTCTGAATAATTTAATAGCCAGAAAACAGAATTTAAAAAATTTAGTTCTTGTTTTCAAAAAAGCATTTTTTATTCGAAAAGCAGTTTGAATCAAACTTTCGAACACTTTTACGTTTAATATTCAAATTTTTATTTTTAACGTATTTTATGAATTTTTGAAAATTTAATTTTTATAAAATTTTAATGAAATTTGAACTATTGGATTTGAACACTTGAATTTTTTGTTTAAATTTAATAAATATTGAGTTTTTAAACAATTCTTATAAATTTTAGAAAATTTTCATGTAACTGAAATTGTTTTTTGTAAACTGTTATATTAACTTTAAATTTTAACGGTTTTATTAAATTTGAAATGAATAAAATTCATTAAGTTTTCAAATTTAACGTTTTTAATGGGTAATGAATATTTAAAAAATTCAAAATTATCAAAAGTTGAGCTTTCTAAATGAATTTAATAAATATTAGAAAGTTTTTTACTTTTAACGGTTATTTGAACTTCAAATTAAGAAAATTTTATAAATTTTTATTTCTAACGTATTTCATAGATTTGAATATTTAACTTTTGTTTAAATTCAATAAATATTGAGTTTTTAAATAAATTTTAGAAAAATTTTATGATACTAAAACTTTTAACAAATTTTAAATTTTAACGGTTATTTAAAATTCAAATTAATAAAATCAATTTTCTAGCAAATTTCTCTTTAATAATTCAAAAAATAACTTTAATTCTCATTAATCATTCAAACAAATCAGCTTCTCACGCTATTGTATTTCATTCTAGTTAAACTTTAATCTGCAGTGACATGGCAAGAAGGAAACAAATAGGAAAAAGCTAAAATAGATTCATTTTCTTGTTGATTTTGTGACACGAAATGAAGAAAATAAAAAATAAGCAAGTCACTTTGTTTTATTTCCATTTTCCAATTCCAACATCAACGTCTCAAGTTGTTACTCAATTGAGGAAAAATAGAGAAAGAAAAAAAAGTTTTTCATTTTCTTCGTTGTATTTTATGACATATAAATTTCTTCTCTGCATATATACATGAAGAGGAGGCAACAGGAACATTCACATGAGTTAAAATTCGACTTTTTTTGTTTATATCATTAAAAAAAGTTGAAGAAAAATATTTATTTTAACTGAATGATTTTTGGAAATGTGTGCTGTAATAGTTTCAAGTATGTAATTTATGGCTTCTACAAAATTTGAGTTTATTTTTGCTATTTTATGAACTCTTTTTGCTTCTTCAATGATTTTTATTGACAAATTTTCTTTTATTTCTTTTTTACTGATTCAACATAATTTAAGAAATAAATTTTTAGAAAGCCAGTGTTGTTACACAGGCGGCCTTTGATTGCCTGTGATAATATTTACAAAAACTTCCACTAGATAGCGCTTCAAAAATGATTTAGGCGCCATCTACAATTTCCATAGCGGAATTTTTTTGTAAATATTTTCACAAGCAATCACAGGCCGCCTGTGTAACAACACTGGTAGAAAGAAGTTCTTTAGTTATAGACTAAACAAAATTTCTCTAACATTCTTCTTTTAGGCTTTGATATAAAGATTTCGGTAGTATGCGTATTTCTTATTCTGTTGTTTTGTATGAAAAAAAGTAAAAATGGAGGAGGTGTAGGCGCATAATTTTTCTTCTTATGCACATACTGCCGAACTCTATTTTCATTTTAATGCTTTATTTAGAATATAACAACTGCTAAAATCCCTAAAACTTTTGTTGTGTAAAATATATGGTTTACTATGATTATTTTTTGACTCGATTTTGTTTGTTTGTTAAAATTTCGATTTTCCTGTCATATTCTTCACTTTACAAGATTGATTCTTTACTTTTATAAATAAACAAGTGATTGTTCATTAAAACATTTGTCTAAATATTATAATTTTTTGAAAGAGTTCTCAAAACTTCGAAAAAACTTCGCATTGAATGTAGTAATTGTATTTGAATTATAGATGGCGCTTGGTCGCTATTGAAAACTGATTGAAGCGCCATCTACAATTTTCATAGAAATATTAAAGTTCTGTTTACGCAGACGAGTCTTTTCTTGATTGATAATTTTGCAAGAGCTCTTGATTAATTGATATATTCAACTATAAAAACCTTTCTTACATTCGAACAAAATTTGAATATTTAGAATTTCCTTTATAACGGTTGTTTTTTTTTCAAAAATTTTTTCAAAATTTATAAATTCGTTAAAAACATTAAATTTTTTTAATTTATCGTTGTCAAATTATTTAATTTGTAACAAAAATATTTGCCAAATTTACTTTTTTCGCCATTCATCAAAGTGACCATTTTTTACTCATCCTTTAACTCAGTGGTGGCAAACTTTTTTTGTAAATTTTCTCGAAACATTTAAAAGTTAAAATTTATTTTACGGCACAATTGGAAATTGGCAAAAATTTGTTGAAAATTTTAATGATTTCTAAATGATTTTTGTGTTCATAGAAAAAACGACAACTGCTTCATTATTTTCAAAAATATTTTATGGCACATCTAAGCTTATGCTATGGCACACTGTTGTCCACCACTGCTTTAACAAAACAAAAGTATGAAAAAAAAAATTCAGATTGTTTACTTGAAAAGAAAAGTTGCGTGGCTTGCAGCTCTCATGAGATCAATTTTTCCCTCCTTAAGCACTCCCAAAAAAAAAAAAAATAATTTTCATTCACTACCAAAATCTACTACTTTTATAATCATCGCCTGCCTCAGTAAACTTATTTATTTTCTATTTCATACTTTCGCTCACTTGACATTTTGTACATGAAAGATTTAGAAGGAATTCATAGATTTTTCTTGTTTTGTTTTCTAAGTAAAAACATGCAAGCAAAACAGAACAGAAATTTCTCTTTTTAAAATTTTCTCATTTTCTCTCAGATTTATGGCCATAAATAATTCAAAAAAAAAGTGAGTGAGTTTTAATTAGCCGCAAACACACACAAATTTAGCCTTGTTTGAATTAATAAATTTATTTCAACACGCAAAAAATTTTCTTCTTTTTATGTGGTTGTTAATGAAATGGTTGAATAAATATTTAAATAAAGCATAACAAAAGTGTGTGTGTGTGTGAAGCAGTGTTGTTACACAGGCAGCCTTTGATAATGTTTATAAAAAATTCCGTTAGATGGCGCTTAAATCGTTTTAAAGCGCCATCTACAATTTCCAATGCGGAATTTTTTGTAAATATTATCACAGGCTGCATGTGTAACAACACTAAATGTGAGGTCTCAAAAACTGAAATTTTTTTTTATGACAACTTTATGAATTTTCATTAATTATGAGTGTGTGTGTTTTTGAATTTAAAATGTTAATGATGATGATGATGATGGGAAAATTTTCTTGCTTAATTAGGTGAGAGAAGTTTTTTTTATAGTTTTTTCATTGTGATGGAATAATTAATTAGAAGTCGTTAAATTTTATTAACTCACATTAAATATGAGGAAAATTTTTTCCCCTTTCGAAATGTTTATGAATTGAAGAATGAAGAAAATTATTTTAAGCATTTGTTGAATTTTATTAGGTTTTTCTAAGGAAGACTTTTCACATGGAGAATGTAATTTCTAGGGTTCGGCCATCGTCGCTGATATCGGCAAACAAAAAAAACTTCCAAAAAATTCCGCTATGAAAATTGTAGAGGGCGCTTAGATCGTTTTTGAAGCGCCATCTACAATTTTCATAGCGGAATTTTTCGAAAGTTTTTTTTGTTTGCCGATATCTAATTTAAAAACGTTTTCAAAAGAATTTCATAGCACTTAATAAATTTATTTTTAGGACTTATAAATTTAACTTTAAATGATATAGACAGCGAAAAGATGCAGGAGTGGACACTTCCAAAAATAATCACGAAAAATCACAAAAAATCATCAAATTAAATTTTAGTTTTCCAGTCATAACTCGTGAACCAAATAGTTTAGAGCTCTTTTACTTTGTGGGTGAATGAATGGAACAACAGAAGTAGAAGGCAATAGCTGACTGATATGAAACCCGACCTCCCCGAAGGGGTCAAATATTTGAATATGAGGAATGACCAATGGCCAAAATTGTCCAATAGCTTGATCAAACCCTCTAAACACAGTCACAGTCTGAATAATACGTGGATTCCATGCAGAACCTATGCTATAGAGCTCACTGTTCACTTGTGTCATTTAGTGACCAACACGTGTCTATGATTCAGTATTTACACCACTAACTCCAACTACTTTCACTAACCACTACTAATAACTAAACTAAATACTAATTTATTGTGAATATTTCATTCAATAATATGATTTATAATGGTATGGATATATGTAACCAAGCCAATAACGAAATAATAGCAAACTTGTTCGACTCTTCAAATCGATTTCAAAAATGTTTTATTTCTGCTTAATCAAGTATTTTATACAAGATAATCGAGGTTGGGTAGAGTAGAGGAAAAGTACGTTGGCTTTTCTACAAATACATAAATTAATTATGGCTCTATTGCCTTTTAAAATAATTATCTTACATTTTTATCGTCTGATCTCGCGGACTTGTTACATCGAAAAGAAAGAAAGAAATTATAACAGTTTTTCAGGGGAATTTCTGTTATAAAATTCAAAATATTATTTTACGTTACATATTTCATAAAATCTTTAATTCTTTATACTAATTGCATTGAAAATGTTCGGATCGTTCCGTAACAGATATATGACAGCTAGTTCCTCGCCTCCAGTTCCTGTCGCAACCCCCTGACAGGGCTATAAACTTTTCTATTCAACTTTTTTTGCAGTAAGCTCAAACAAAAACAAAACTTTTTCACATTTTAATTCTTTTTTACATCATAAAAAGTAGAAAATTTTTCATTATGAAAATTTAACTTAAATAACTTGTACAAGTATTTAAAGTTATTTGACAAAAAGAAAAATTTCTCTAAGTAAAATAAATTATTAATTTTAATCAGTAAACAAAACACAAGCGATTGTAATAATTTTACCGCCAGTGTTGTTACACAGGCAGCCTGTGATTGCCTGTGTAACAACGCTGTTTACCGCTCTTGCCGCTTTGTGGCTTTCAAATCTCAACCTAGCAAAATAATTTTATCGATTTTGTTTGCTGAAAAATGCATGCAACTTTTTTGCTTCTTTTTTAGCTTTCAAGCATTTAATAATGGAAGAGCTGACAAAATCCTGTCAAATTTTCGTTTACTTTTTCATCGTAGAAATGTTTTCAGGATTCCTCGCTTTTTTTTGAATGCCTCGTTAAACAATAAAGAGCGAAAAAATTTCACTTTTTGATTTGATATGAAGAAAATTTTAGAAATATTTTATAGAATAAAAGAAAAATGATGGCTGACTATTGCATAGAGCGAGCATTAATTGAAATAAAATATTAAAATTGTTTGCAAAAAAAGTTTTTCTTTTCAGCATAGAAAAGAATTTTTTGCTAGCTAAAAGTTTCTTTTTTGTTCAAATTCCTTTAGGAATTTAACTTCAGTTCATAATTTATTCTGTGGAAATCAGTGTTGATACACACGCGGTCTGTGATTGTCTGTGATAATATTTACAAAAATTTCCGCTAGATGTCGCCTCAAAAACGATTTATCTAGCGCCATCTACAATTTCGATAGCGGAATTTTTTCAGTAAATATTATCACAGGCTGCCTGTGTAACATTTTATGTTCATTCTTTTGCTCTCTCTTTTCTTTTGCTTTCTAAAAGCAAATAACATTGAACTCTAGATTAAAACAATTTTGAATTTTTCTTAAATCCTATCAAAAACCTAAATTGAGCCGCAACTAAAGCAAAAAGTTTTAAATTACTTTTATTTTACTCATGAAGCTTTATTGATTCAGCAGCAAAATAATTTTTAAAATTATGAAACTTCGATTTTGAGAAATTTATGAAACTGGGCAAAACTGGTGAGCTCAACGAAAATAACACTGGATTTAAAAAATAGAAAAATTTTGACAAAAACCATTCTGGTAAAGATTAGTTAAGGAGACAAACGGACGAACAATAGTGAATTTTTTCTAGGGTCCGACATTACGTAGATAAGAAGAAAAATTATGCGCATAATTTTCATCCGCATAATGCCTAATTCTATTTTTTCTATGAGGATAATGCGCTAAAAAGTTCCCAAAAAAAATTTCTTCCTTTTAAAGCATTAAGAACAAAACAAAAGAAAATTCTTAATAAAACACAATAAAAAGCATATTGCCATAAATAGAAATATTTTTCTTTCTATTGAAACATAAAAATCATGCAAGTTGATTCAGTGTTGTTACACAGGCGGCCTGTGATTGCCTGTGATAATAGTTACAAAAAATTCCACTAGATGTCGCTTCAAAATGATTTAGGCGCCACCTACAATTTCTATAGCGGAATTTTTTGTAACTATTATCACAGGCAATC
>JACWBX010000835.1:12275-22909 GCA_014622435.1 Polypedilum pembai
AGATAAGAAGAAAAATTATGCGCATAATTTTCATCCGCATAATGCCTAATTCTATTTTTTCTATGAGGATAATGCGCTAAAAAGTTCCCAAAAAAAATTTCTTCCTTTTAAAGCATTAAGAACAAAACAAAAGAAAATTCTTAATAAAACACAATAAAAAGCAGATTGCCATAAATAGTTACAAAAAATTCCACTAGATGTCGCTTCAAAATGATTTAGGCGCCACCTACAATTTCTATAGCGGAATTTTTTGTAACTATCATCAGAGGCAATCACAGGCTGCCTGTGTAACAACACTGAGTTGATTATGTCTGATTCAAAGTAAACATAAATAAAATGAGTGAGTGGAAAAAACTTTTTTTTATAGCTCAAGTTGCATTATTGATGGTTTTCATCCATCAAAAGTTCTCAAAAAGAAAAAGTTTGCGTGCTCTCATGCGATATTATGAGTAGTTAATCAAGTGCTATTAGAGTGAATGTTTTTATTTCGAGGATTAAATTGAAAACTAATTCAGCATAAAAAAGAGATTTTTATGATATTGTTCTCATTTGGGATTCAATAAATCTCCATTCAGTGTTGTTTCACAGACAGCCTGTGATAATATTTATAAAAATATTCCGTTAGATGGCGCTTCAAAACGATTTAGGCGCCATCTACAATTTCCATAGCAGAATTTTTTGTAAATATCATCACACAGGCTGCCTGTGTAACAACACTGTCTCCATTAATTCCATTTTTATCTCCAAATAATGAGCTTAGAAATGAAAAATGCCAATTAACTTGCAATATAAAATTTATTTTCTTTTACTACCGCAATTTTATTCACTCATTTTGCTCTCTTACTGTGTGCTTATAACAAATAAATATTGAGAATCGATAAATTTACATATTTTCTCTTCTTCTTCTTCTTCATCATTTGACTTTTTTCCTTTTTCTCTTCAACTTTCACGGCATGCTTTTAATGAGGTAAATTTTCTTTTGTTTACTTTTTTTTTTTTTGGATAATATTGACTTTTTTTCGTTGATTTTTCTTGATTTCTTTGGTATGTTTAAAGGTTTGATTTTAAAATTTGAATTTTAAAAAACCGTTAAAAATTAAATTTTTTTACTTCGTTTTCCTATTAAAATAATTTTCAGTTCCGTAATTTTCTCTTTAATGCACATAAGTACTATGACGTATTTCAAACAAGCAAGCTATTCATTTTCAATATTTAAACAAAATAAAATGCCAGCATAATTTTGAACATATTATTATGGGCCAGAAAATAAGAGAAAATGTTCAAAAAATATTTGAATGTAATTTCTGAAAAAGCATATTTAGACGATTCTAAAATGGGTAAAATCATAATTTTAGATGCTACCGTTCTCGAGATATGACCATTTTATATATTACATCAACAAACAAAATTTTTGAAATTTATAGATTTACTTGAAACGCTCTAACTCAACCGATTGAGCTCAAATTTGTTTTAAATACAATATGTAAATATTTATCATGAAATTATGCCATTAGATACTTGAAAACTTCAAAAAACCCTTAATTTTTCCAATTTGATTTAACTTCAGATTAAAAATATATTTTTTGAATATTTTTTTATTTTCTGGCCCAATATGCATATTCATCTTTCTCTCTCTTTCACGTACAAATCTACAGCAGTGTTGTTACACAGGCGGCCTGTGATTGCCTGTGATAATATTTGCAAAAAAATTCCGCTATGGAAATTGTAGATGGCGCTTCAAAACGATTTAGGCGCCATCTAGAAGAATTTTTTATAAATATTATCACAGGCAATCACAGACCGCCTGTGTAACAACACTGCTTAAAACAAGCTTATTCAATCAAATTTTTCAACGATCATCATATTCATAAAATAAATATTGAGAAACACTATAGATTCTAGCCCAATTTGTGCTGGATATGAACGAAATTAACAATTTTCCAAAATGGCCAATTTTGTAAACAAAAAAAAAACAAGATTTGAGTTTCATCAATTTAAACTCTTTCAAAGTCAGTAAAAGGCACTGACCCATGAAGGCAGCTCAGAACTCAACAACTGAACAAATGTGATTTAGTAAAAAAATTAACCGTCAAAAATTGTCAAAAAATATTCGCAATAATCGCTGAAAATCACTAAAAATTGTTGTTTGGATCGCTTAAAATTGCTTCATTTCCACTAGTTGATTTTTTGTATTTTAGAACCGATAATTTAAATCGACTAAATTTTAATTGAATTTTTGCTAGTCGTAAAATCATTTTATTCACTGCAAAGGACTTTTTAGCTTAAATTTCAATTGACTAATAAATTCCAATTAAAACTAAAATGTGATAAATATTTGAATTAGACCAAAAAATGTAATTAATTATATTAAAAATTAATTAAATTTTATTTTCCAATTAATTTTAATTGAAGCATGCTTTGCTTGACCATAATTTATCATTTAAAATTTACCAATCGATTTCTAATAAATTTTCATAACCACAAAAATGAGATAAATGTGACAGTGTTGTTACACAGACAGTCTGTGATTGCCTGTGATAATAGTTACAAAAAATTCCGCTATGGAAATTGTAGATGGCGCATAAATCGTTTTTGAAGTGCCATCTAGCGGAATTTTTTGTAAATATTATCACAGGCAATCACAGGCCGCCTGTGTAACAACACTGAAATGTGATAAAGCTATGAATTTATGTTTGAAGCTATTAAAATAATCACAATCTGTTGAATTTATTAAAAATAATAAATGGCAAAGAAATTTCCATTAATTTTAAAAAACAAAGCCTAAAGCAATCACTAACGACAATTTAATGTGCAGCATATGGTAGCACAAAGTAAAGACGCAAATTCTGAGCTTCTTGCTACAATATTATGAGTGACACTTGTTCTGTGTGTGTAAATAGGTCAAAATGACTCTGCATCACTTTGTTGTTTAAACATCATTGTTTTCACAGGTTTCACAAATTAATTTTTACTTCTTCTCTATTGTGCGGAATTTTCTTTATGTACAAGAATTTTCTCGCTTTATAAAATTCAAAACATGCAAAAAAAAGATTTTAACCAGAGTTGTAATACAGGCGGTCTGTGATAATATTTACAAAAAATTCCGCTACGAAAATTGTAGATGGCGCCTAAATCGTTTTGAAGCGCCATCTATAATTTCCATAGCGGAATTTTTTGTAAATATTACCACAAGCCCGTTTATGTAACAACACTGATTTTAACATCCATCAAAGCTAATTTTTTTGTCATATACAGCGACATATGTTCAATCACACACAAAACTCGTGAGGAAACAAAAGAAAAACGTGTCATAGCAAATAACAAGCGTGCCAAAAAAAAAAACGAATCGAAAAAAAGATTGTTTTTAGAAAAGCGGAAAACGTGTAGTAATTATTAATCTAATCACTCTTTTTTTTGTGTATTCGAGAAATGACTAATTTCCTGTTCGTTTCGATCTATTCACTATAACGCTATAAAAAGTGCAAACAAAAATGTTATTTTTAGAAATTTTCTTCTTTTATTTGTAGGGAAATTGAATTTTGAGAGTGAAAAATTTGATATTTGTTGTGAAAAATTGAATTTATGGAATATTTTTAAATTTTTATTTTTAACGGTTTTTTGAAATCTGAAAGTTTAAAGTTTTTGAACAAATAATTTTTGTTATTTTGCTCTTTTAAAAGGAAAAAGTGTTTAATAGATGATCTGTGTTGTAAAAAATTGAAAATTTGAAATTTTTATTTTTAACGGTTATTAAAAATTTGAAAATTTTTAGTAAAATTTTTTATCAAATAATTTTATTTGGCTAAGAAAATCAATGCCCGACTAAATTTAGTTGACTTACGTACAAATTTTTAATCGACTTCGGACTCTAATAAAAATTTTTCGCAAATTGTTTTCTTCTTAAAATTTGAAATTAAAAAAATCGTTAAATTTTTATTATTCTCAAAATTCACTATTTGTAATTAATTGTTATTTTTAGAAATTTTTGTCTTTTATTTGCAGGGAAATTAGAAAATTATTGTGTGTTGAGAAAAATTGAAAATTCGAAATAGTTTTAAATTTTTATTTTTAACGGTTTTTTAAAATTTGAATTTTTAGAAATCGTTAAATTTTTATTTTCATCAAAATTCTCTGTTTGTAATTAATTTTTATATTTTTCGGAAGTTCAAAGCTCAAATAAAATGTTATTTTTACTTCACAATATTTGTGCAAATGTAGCCTTCTGTTTTTTGCCACTTTGTATTATATTTCACCTACATTCATGATATTCATTTCTTCATATTGATTTTCTTTCTCATCATCATCATATTACACACGATTATTGATTTATAAATAAAAATTGAAACTGACACTTTCACTCTTTCTGCAGCAGCAGTAACTGAAATATAATCAGCTTTTTCATTCATTGATATGTGTGTTTGTTGACACAACAAATTATGACTTTATATGCATTGAATTTTAAATTTTTTTCCCTTTATCACTCGTTTAGATCAGTGTTGTTACACAGGCAGCTTGTGATTGCCTGTGATAATATTTATAAAAATTTCCGCTAGATGTCGCTTCAAAATGATTTAGGCGGCATCTAAAATTTCCATAGCGGAATTTTTTGTAAATATTATCACAGGCAATCACAAGCTGCCTGTGTAACAACAATGGTTTAGAATGATTGAGAAAGCAGATCAAGTGTCATAAATATTTTTGTAGTAAAGCTATAAAGGATTTATGACTCATATGCGCTTTGTGCAATGATTGCGTGCGTATAAAATTTTTTTTTATGTTTCTGATGATTAATGAGACAATAAAAATTGACTCTTTAATGAGTTTTGATTGATTTTGCTTGGAAATCGTGCGGAAATCTTTATTGACCCATTTTGACATTCTTTATAAAAAAGTTGACTGATGCAAAAAGTTTCTTGAAGAAAATAAAGAAATTTTTAAAGCTTCTTATCTTCAAGTGCAGATGAAAAAGTTTTTCTTTTTCTTTAAATTTGACATTCATCTTTTTATATGAAAGTGAAGCAAAAGAAGCTTCAATTTATTATGAATTTTAGTGAGATGAAATTTTGCATTTATATTCTTGTTATAAATTCATAATTTAAGTTTTGCTCTTGATCAGAATTGTTAAAATCTACTTTTTTGACTACTGGCTATTCATTCCTATAAGGGAAAAAAGTCTACTGTAGAAAGTAGCCAAAAGCCAGAAAGAAGTTTCAACTTTTACAACTCTGTTCTTGGTAACTCAGACAGAAAAGAAGTGACAGTTTGAATTTTGAAAGATTTTTTAAAAATTTCCATAGTTTCATACAGGGTGATGGACACGGTGGCGAACATTTGAAAATTTTTTCGCCCCTTTCGCACCAAAATTTTTTTTATCCAGGAAATCCTTTCTTACCATCAAATTTTCTGTCTTTTTTGAATCATAGAAAAAAAATGCTACAGACATTAAGAATATGTAAAAAACAGAGTTGTTACAGAGGCGGCCTGTGATAATATTTACAAAAAATTCCACTATGGAAATTATAGATGTCGCCTAAATCATTTTGAAGCGCCATCTAGCGGAATTTTCTGTAAATATTATCACAGGCTGCCTGTGTAACAACTCTGGTAAAAAAGAGCAAAAAATTTTAGCTTTGATCAAGATTTGTAACCGCAACCTAAAAAGTTTCAATGGAAAAAATTATAAAAAGATAGATTTTTCGCCCTTTCGCCACCGTGTCCATCCCCTTGGTTTCATATCTTTTTTAGAAAACATAAATAAGAAAATTTTTTGTTTATTTTATTTTTTGATTATTTTTAGGTGAAAAATATTAAATAAGAAATAAAAATAAAATCAAAATTTGTTAATGTCAAGATGAATAAAAGACAAAATTGCGTACCACATAGAATCTTGAAAACCTTGATAATTATTTTTTATCTGAGTTTTAATACTAAATTAAGCAAATTAACTTTCCAGAGAATAAATATAAATATTGGTTCAGTTGCTAGTGTCTCAGCCTAGTACACTGTAAGTCACGAATTCAATTCTTGATTCCGATTATAAATTTTGAATTTCAAATTTTGCTTTTTTTTTATCAACTATAACTGCTGATTAATTTTTTTTTGTTTTTCTGCTTATAATAAAATTCCGTATAAGCTAAAGTTGATGTTCTTTTATTGGATCGATTATCAAAATTCAAATTATTTCTAAAAATTTTAATTGCATTCTCCTAAACTTTTTGAAATTCTCGAATTTTGAGAACAATTTAAGCATTATGAAAGGTTTTAATTATGAATTTAGTTGATAGTTTTCTATTAAAGTGTTCTGAAGACGAAATATTTTGAGACTTTGGAGAAGAGCGAAGCTCTTGAAAATGACGAAAAATATTTCTGTTCTTTATATGACGGTTATTTTTTATTTCTATCTGACTAACCCAGGAAAAAGTTTTATTAGACTTTTAAAGAAATTTTATGCTTATTAGGAATGAATTTTGAATATTTACAAAAAATTCCGCTATGAAAATTGTAGATGTCGCTTAAATCATTTTGAAGTGACATCTAGCGGAATTTTTTGTAAATATTCACTTAGACAAATATAGACCGTCTATATAACAACTCTGGTTTATAAATTTATTTTGTCTAATTAAGAAAAAATTTAAAGAAAAGTATTCCTTCTCATTATTTATTAGAATCTAAATTTATTTTAAAATGTGCTTTAATGCCTGGTGTGATTTAATTAATTTTTCATTAATAAAATTTTTTTGTCTTCTTACACTTAATTTTTTTTTTCTTCAATAATCCATATTTTACAGCAGAGTTGTTATATAGACGATCTATATTCGCCTGTGATAATATTTACAAAAAATTCCGCTATGAAAATTGTAGATGTCGCTAAGATCGTTTTGAAGTGACATCTAGTGGAATTTTTTGTAAATATCATCACATAGACAAATATTGACCGTCTATATAATAACTCTGTCTCACAGATTTTTCTTGTTAATAAATTCAACACACCTGCCTAAGTAGCTCTATTAAAAACTTTCTCAATTTCTTCCTTCAGTGCAATGTTTTGATTTCATTTACTGGATGAAAAACTTTAAAGCAAATAAACAAGCTCAACGTTAACTTTTTTTTTCACGCTTCCTTCCTTTTCCTCTCACTCTTTTGTGTATTTATTTAGCAAATCACTCAATTCAGATGAGAATTACTCGTCACTCGACTGAGTGTGTTTTTTTTTTATTATTATGAAACGTTTTCGATGTTTTGACATTTTGAAGTAGAAAGTTCTTAAGTTTCAACTTCCTCACAACGGAGGCTTTGCATGCTGAATAAACAATTTATTTTTTCTTTTCTTCCTTCGCTTCTGCAGATGCCATTAATGTGGTGAGAATTGAGTTTTGATTGAGGTTGAATCGATTAGCGTAATGTTGTTAATTTAAGGCAATGTTGTTACATAGGCTAATATCTGTGATAATATTTACAAAAAATTCCACTAGATAGCGCTTCAAAACGATTAAGGCGCCATCTAGTGGATTTTTTTGTAAATATTATCACAGACCGCTTGTGTAACAACACTGATTTAAGGAAAACACTTGAGGGATTATTTATTGTTATTTCGCTGGTCAGCAATTGAAAATTTCATGAGTAAGCAATAATGTTGAAAAAGTAGCAGCAATTTAATTCAATCGCTTGCATACACAACTTGCTCGTGTTCATACCGCAATGAAAGGGAAAAAAAATGTGCAATAAAAGTTTTTTTAATCTCTTATAGGAAATGCCAGCGAAACAATGCACATGTGCTCAACATAAATGAATGAATGAAAAATCAATTTTATTTTCAATTTAATTTAGTAAAAATTCATCAAATGATGAAGAAATTTCAAAGTGATGATGATGACAATGAATAAATTATTTTAGGTAAATTTTGAGAAAAGCTGGCAAAGAAAGCTGCATTTTATCTAATGCATAATTAAGCCATTTAAGATTCCTTTTTAGCTATGCAAATTTTATAAGAAATCAAAAATTCTTTTTTAGAAAGTAACGTGAGCTCAAAACTATTTCTGTTACTTGTTATTCAAAAAAAATACCTAAATATTATGATAAGCTCAAAAAAATTTTGTTTAACACTCAAATTTTAAATACAAGTTGAAAATTTCATTTTTATTTTGAATTTAAATTTTAAAATTAACGGAAATTTCAATCATATATATTAAATTTTTTAAAACCGTTAAATTTAATTTATTTTTTTGAAAATTTTATAACACAAATTTGAATTAAAAGCAGAGTTGGCAAGCTGCCGGGTGACTATTGAAAAAATTATATTTCTACTCTTTGGAAACATTTCAAAATTAACGAAAATATTTTCCAATACATATTTAAATTTTTAAAAACTGTTGAAATTACTTTTTAAAATTCCTTATTAGAAAATCTTTATGTTCTCTTAAAGGATCATTTTTATGACTGTCTTTTTTATTTTTATAACAAAATTAAAATCTTCTTTTTCTCTTACAAGTACAAGGAAGAGAGAGAAAAAATATTTCATCTGCATAGGACACATTTGTTTGAAATATAAAATTCTCATGAGACAAATCCATTACTAATCCATAAGCTTAAGCAACATGAAATTTACTTTCATTTCTTTTTCTTCTTCAATCAGTGTTGTTACACAGGCGGCCTGTGATAATATTTACAAAAAATTCCGCTATAGAAATTGTAGGTGGCGCCATCTAGCGGATTTTTTTGTAAATATTATCATAGGCAATCACAGGCCGCCTGTGTAACAACACTGTCTTCATCGCACAGCATGTCTTTAATATAAGCACAAATTCCAACAGAGGAAATCGATCAAAATTAGAACAGCATGAAAAGATTTTTCATTACTCACTTTTAGTTTTGGTTTCTTTGGCTTCTAACAATTCTTTAACACGTTTCAAGAGTTTTCCACAAACACAAATTGTCGAACCAGTGTCGCTTTTTTCCTTTTCTCCTTTACTCGCTCGTCGTTCATTTTTGGTCGTGACTTGTTTTGTCGTTGTATCTAATGTCGCTGTTGTTGGCGTTGTTGCTGTTATATCCGTTTTACTACTTCGACTACTTAAACATTTCCTAATATCTTTATTATCATTTGGTGTTGTTACACTTACACAACTACTACGCGGCACATTGTCCTTCTTATTTGACACTACTATTTGAATTTCATTTACCACTTCAACATGTGGAACTGGATGATGTGAACTTATTTCTTCTGACATTATTCTGCAAAATAAAGGAAGAAAAATATTTTATTTTAATTTTAACGGTTTTTTAAATCTTTAAAATGTTAAAAACTATTTGAATTAATTTATATTAACTTTTTTGATAATTGTAAAATTAACGGTCATTTTAAATTCAAATTTTTTATTCAGTATTTCCAAGGGGAAAATAATTCTGATGAAAAACGAAAAAATAATTTAAATAATTAAAATCAAGTCAAAAGAACTTCCGTAAAACATTGCAAAAAGCTGCATAACGCTGCAAAAAGTGGCAAAAAGTTGAAGTTTTTTTTCCCTTGGTGAGTGAGGTGTAAAATTTAAGATTCGGCACATGCATGCATACTTGACTGGTACTTTTGTGCAACTTACATGCAAGTTGATCTACTAAAAAATATCTCTAATCCGTTCAGATTTTATTTATTTTGGTCAAAATTCTTGGTAAATTTAATTATCATTGACTTTTATATAAATTTGCCGAATTTAGACCAAAATAGATAAAATGTGAATAAAATAGAGATATTTTTGTGTAAGTCGCACAAAAATATTTACATACTAGTCAAGTATGCATGAAAATGCCGAACCCTAATTTTAAAAATTTATTAAAAAATTTCTGTTTTGAATCAGTTTTGTTATCATAGATGTCTACGGACTACATTCTTTGTAGATTCTACCGTAGATTTTGTCTACGTAGACGAAAGTTGTAGATCGTAGACTTCTACAATAACAACACTGATTTAAATCTAAATTTTATGCAAAAAAACATTGAAACAAAAGTCCTTTCAAAAAACAATTTACTTGGAAAAAGATTTTGATAACGAGTCTTCATAATTGCACATTTTGATGTGTTTAGAGATGAAATGAAATCATATCGAGCTATTGGCTAACTCTTAAAGCTCTGTTTAGACAGTGAATAGCATTAGCGACAAGGGAATTAAAGGGAAAAAGCTTTATCTATCTGTTCAATCTAATACAGTAATGAGTCATGAGAAAAATGCATAAAGAAAAGAAAAAAATTATTGTTTTGATCCAGGCGTAGATACAATATAGCATGTGGCACATAACTAATTCAGTCAAGATGATGAAATAGGCATTATTGATCGTCATCAAGATCATCATCAAGATCATCATTATTCTTTTCTTTATCATAAAAAATACATCTTATTATTTTCTTCTATATATAAAAATTTATATTTCTCATATTATTGCTATACATTTAAATATTGAATTTAAAATAAAATTAGAGTGGCAGAAGTGATTGTGAATTAATATTGTGATTTATTTGATTAAACTAAAAATTGAGGAACAAATTGAATAAAAATTGAATATTTGATCACGTGGTTATGAGCCTGGTGCCAATTGAGGGCAATTCAATATTAGGTCGTTGGGCATCTTTCGCTACGTTAGATT
>JACWBX010000837.1:0-11257 GCA_014622435.1 Polypedilum pembai
ATCAGTTGACTTTAGCGCATTTTTGTCACCCAGATCAGTGACATTGCCGATTACAAAATAAAAGAATTAGTTCATGCTATAAGTATATTTTATCAATCAATATGTTATCGAATAAGACTAATTTTAAATTAAAGCTCTTGAATTCGATCTATTGGGAGATAGTTATCGATTCGTCCGAATATTCTATCAATTGTAATTTCAGTACTCATTGTCGATTCGCGTAGAGACTGAAGCCTTGTGTCAAACGATAGAATCATGAACGTTTCAATTTGATTATTGAATTTCAATTTTATGACACCAAAAATAATTAAATTCTCCATCATTTTTCGTTAGTTACCGAATTCAACTTAAACAAAACAAAACCAATTTAATTCAATAAATTATAACTTAATCTGTTTCCTATAAAAAAATGAGTTAAAAAATTTGTTGAGTTTAAAATAACGGTCGAGTTGAATTCAAATTGAAAAAGATGCAAAAAAACGCGTCGACGAAAAAAATCTTAGCAGTCAAAAAATTTTTGTTTACATTTTTCAATATGGAAATTTTATTTCGTAATTTCCCAATTCCTGCAATCAGTGACAGAAATATAACTAAGCGGCGGGATCCGAATACATAAGCTGCATTTTCTATACAAAAATGCGCTAAAAATCACTATAAATGACAACTAACATGACCATTTCTAAAAAAAGACCTGAATTTTTATTACTTTTTCAAATATTCTAGTCTTAATTTTCTCATCATATTAAAAGGTATTAAGATTATATTTTTCTAAAAATTAATAGACCCAAACTGTTCAATTTCCTTTGAAACAATATGGGTTTTTCCTCATGCCTAGAGTATGTGTTGTTAAGATTATATCAAAAAATTCACTTATGGAACTTTATTTTGACATCATTTGACATTTTAGGAGGATTTGTAAAGGAAATAATTTCTTTAATCCTAAGGCATGATTTCTTTTCATAGCAATGATATTACTAATGAGATATAGAACACTTCTCTGCGATTGAAGAACACTTCTCTTCTTTTCCCGTATTATGTATAGACATATAAAGTGAATATAAAAGCGCTTCTTTTTTCAAGAAAAATCATGAAAAACAGGGTTGGAAAATCAAAATTTCTTTATTAATTACAGAAGATATCTGTGTAAAATTATGAATAGTTAGTGGATGAAAAGTCACAGGTTTCCAACTCTGTCTATAAATATGTTAAAATTGGCTTACTAAGTCAAAAATTAGGGAAAAAAATTGACAAAGATGTGCTTTTAGTATTTTTCGACTTTAAGATGTGCTATCAACAAAAAGTTTTATTTTTATGTCACTTCAATGCCAAAGAAAAGAATGAAAAAGATGGACATTTTATGACTTTGTCAAAGCAATTAAAAACATTAAAAAATCAAATTATTTAATTTTTATTCTTCTTGGAACTTATAATTTTTCAATAATTTAATTTCGAATCAAAAACCTTTTTGAACAGTTGAAAATTTCACAAAAAATTTTTTGAAGTACATAAGACGGACTCAGTTTACCGCATTTAATAATTTCAACAAGCTGCAACATTTGAAATATAGTAATGTGAAAAACGTAATGCAAATTTTCAGCTGGCTTTTATGAAAAGTATCACATTTAAGTTTCTCGTGTGTGAAATAAATTCTGTAATTTATCATCACTCATACGAGTTCTTTAAAATTAAAATCTGGGGTTAACAGAAATGAACAGAATGTGAGCAAAAATGTGTTTTGAATAAAATATGATTACATTTTCAATGAAAAATTTAAATTGAAATTCTGAAGAATATGTTACGTACATAAAGTGTTGGTCAAATCCATGTTCATATAATCTAAGCTGACGACAAATTTAATTAAATCATTTTACCATTCAAAGTATTTTATCTTCTAACACATGCATTGTTGAGTGCATTCTAGTGTTTATTTTAATCATTTTACTGTTTACTTTTATCCAGTGTTAATGAAATCGTAGTAAAGTAAAATTTTTCGGGTTTTCATGGCAGAATTAAATTTTTTTAGGGTTCGGAAAATTATCAACGTTGATATCGGCGCCGATTTTTCGACGTCGATCGGTGCTGATATCGACGTCGATAGTCGAACACTAAGTTTTTTTAACTAAAGTACAACTTTTTATTACAATTTTTCAGATGAAATGGGGACTTGTTTTCTGCATGAAAAGGCTCCAAAACTTTCTCATGAAAAATGTATTTAATTTAATTAAAAATGTTTAGCTAGAAAATAAATTTATAAAATTTAATCAACAATTCATTATGATTTCATGGTACTGAGCAGTAGAAATTTTATTAAATTAAACTAAACCAAAATAATTACAAGTTAGCTAAAAAGGTTAATTATTTCTATTAGCTAGGCAACCAGCACACCTCTTATTGGAAATTTTCAAAAAAATAGTGGAAGGAATAAAATTTGTTTAATAAATATTTTACATTATTGATTTCTATAGATTATGAGCTAAATAAGTGGTATAAAACGAAAATCAATAAAATTTTAAAGAAAAATAAAGACGTTCAAAGATCTTTTGAAAATTTTAAATCGAACGTTATGAAAATATGATCGTTATTGAAAAATTTCGTTCAAATTCAATTAGTTATGATTAATATATTAATGTAAATAATTAGAACATGCTCATTATAATGCATATTACGATTATATGAATGAGTTTATAAATAAAACAATAGTTTATAAAAAATTGAATCACTTTATTTAAGATTTTTGTTGATCTTTTTTTAACGAATTTATTTTAACGAAAGTTTATCATTAACTCAAAGAGAATTTCTCTCATTTTACTAACACTCTTAAAACTTTAAACTGAGAAAAGAAACATGCAGTAAAAATTTTGTATTTCAACAGTCCACCTGTAGTTAGTTGAGATCAGTACTCGGTCGGCGAAAGAGAAAAAAATTCTCTCTCTCTTTTTGTGGCAGTGAAAAAAGTGATTTAGCAAAAATTTTGTATTGCAAAAAATGTCGATTTTAATTGAAATTTAACAAAATTATTTGCAGTAAATCGTACAAAATGGACCGTAAAATGTTGTTTGTGAGTGCCATTTTTCTACAAATTAAAGTTGCACAAGCTTAAATAAAAAAAAATTTTATATCGAAGAGGAAGAAAAAAAAGAGTTTTTTTAATGTGTGTTTTTGAGAGAAAGAAGACAATGTGAAGGAGAAGAAAAAGAAGAAATTTTTAAAGAAATGAAATTGAAAGAAAGAAAAACAACATCATTGCAGCGAGACAATTAGACCTCTAATTGCTTTCATTCATTAAAAACTACGTTTCCTGCTCGTTTATTGTTTTAGCATCAATTTATCATGATAAATGTGAAAAAGTGTGATACCACAAGCGAGAGTGAAGGCAAAAAAAAAGTGAAAAGAGAGTGCCATCAGTTATAATTCATTTCACTCTTTGCTGTCACTCTCCCCGGCAATTTCATATAGTTCATAGAGTAACAGTTACACGTTTTGATATGAATTACTCGATGCTGTTGTCGTACACGTCTATCTCTCTTTTACCGCAAGATTTTTTTTTTCTTTCATTTTTTAATAAACTTTTGCTCGAGAAAGTTGTGAACTAAATTGAAAATAAAAAAAAAATCTTTTCTTTCTTCTTTCTTCGCAGTGCATATTGAATAATGAACAGAGAGTATTCGACAAATGACGGCCACGATTTAGCTGCATGGTGCTAAACTTTTTCGCTAACAAATTCATCACATTTCACATGAGAGTCTCGTGATAATTTAATTTTAAGCATGAACTAACAAGTTTCTACACTCTCTCTTGGTCTCGATCGCGCACCTTGACGTCAAATACCAAGAAGTACAATTCTTTCATCGTTGCCAGCATATCGAAGTCCATTTCAGTATTATTATAAAAACGTCGTGTATCTAAAAAAAATCTAATAGAAGAAGAAAAAAAAGTATCAAGATGATTTCAGATCCGGGCATTCTTTGTGTTCAACATTGTAGTGCGAAAATTTTTTCTTTTCAATTACCAGAATCTTGCCCTTTGTGCAATAAAAAGATTCTCAATGGAAACAACAATTTTGGATTGCTGCCGTTTCGGTAATTATTTATACAACAATTGTAAAAAAGCGCGCAAGATGAAAAATGAAGAGAATTTTGATTGTTTCATTACATTTAATTTAGATTTATGCTCTTCTAACTGTTCTTTTTAGTGAAAAATAATAGAATATTTCTACCGATTGAGAATTATTATGAAATTGAATTAGAAACTGTTCATTTCTTTATGTATCTAATAATATTACGCTTTAGCTTTTCTTATTACGATAAATCATGAACAAATTACAAGTTTACGCGCTTTAAATCAATTATTTTAATAATTTTCTCTTCTCGTCACTTGTTTTGCATCATTTATTTAAATTATAATGGAAAAACAAATTTTAAAATGTTCTATTATTTCTCTACTCTTTCTGCCTCGTCTATTCGCTCGCATTGTTTTTAGGCTACCTTATCCATTTGTGAGAGCCACTCAAACTCAAGCAGCTGTGATTTTAAGACCGACAAATGGAGATTTCCTCAAGTGAGTACAACTAACTCTTTTGTTATTAAAATAGGCATAAATTTTTGGTTAATTAGCACAGATTGTGTAACTCTTTATCCCTTTTCCTTTTTGTATTGTGTATTTTGTTACAAAAAAAGAAAGATTTAATACTTTTATCCGTAAATATTTGTCATTTTAACCCAACTGCACTTATCTTGATTAAATAACTTCAACACTTTCATTTGAATAAAACAGAGGCACCTGCCGAATTCAACCAAGCAAAAAAATGCTTACTTTCATCAAGAATAATTAATCTAAGGCTGTAATGAACAATAATAGTTTCAAAAGCAACGGAATTATTCATATAAAGTAAAGTCTAAAGAAATTTAATTTGCCCAAAATTGATTTTCAAAAGTAAATCGCTAAATGCTTCACTTATTCAAATTTCAATTTGATCTACATATTTAACTAACATTTCGTGTGTAAAAATGTGTGCCACTCACATTTAAATTGATGAAAATTAAGAAGAGCTTTTCTCTCGATTTTCTATTGTAAAAATAAAATGTGATTGGATTTGCTTCATTTTTGTGTCTGTTCATGTCTTTTTTCCACTGTTTAGTTAATGATTTCAAGTCATGTCTCGATTGATAATCAAGTAGGAAAAAAATCGATGAAAAGGTGTGAAAATCCTTTTTCTTAAATTCCAAGCCTTTTATTCATGCTCTAAGCAAACAGCAGATAGTGTGAATAAAAGTTTTACGGTCTTTGATTATGAAGCAAAACAAAGATAACAAAATTTAATTTATGAAATGTGGAAAGATAGTTGTTGAATTTTAATTTTTTTGCTTTCTTTCAAGTGTCATTTTCCCTTCTCTTAAGCTTTCTCCTTCACCATCTCATAAAATGCTTTGAAATGTCATTTTAATGAAGAAGATTTCTTTATAATTTGAAAATTACCCTTGCATCTTGCTCTTTTGCTTTCCTAATTTGTTGCTTGTTATCACTTAAATTTGATGCCATTTTTGTCAATTAACGACAATGTGATAAAAAGTTTTTAGCACAGATTTAAGAATAAATTTTATTTCAAAGAATCAGTTTTTCTGTTTAAATAAAATGAATCTGCATAAAATAAGAAATTCAGCAAAATAATGTACAGCACAAAAATATTGACAAGAGAAAAATAAAATAAAAACTGACACCTACCTCAACCATTTAACATCAAATGCAGACACAAACAGTTCTTTTTAAATGACTATTTTTACCATGCGCTAAAGTCATATTCAAGTCATTGATGTAAACAAATTTCTTATCCTAATTACACAATAAAATGTTTTCTAATTTGCATCAGTTGGCGACTAGACAGAAAAATAGACAACTCTTGATGTTTATGTGGGTGGAAAAATGCAAAGCATTTAAAATAATTAAAAGTCGTAAGCAGTCAGCATTAAAATTTTGCTGATATAAAAATTATATAATTAACAATGTTTGAAATCATATTTGCTCATCATTAGCACAAAATATTTTTACATTAATGAATAAAATCGAATTTTAATTAACTCCAAAATATATGAATTAAAAATTTTCATTCTGTATTGTCTCAATGAATAGATTTGAAAATTACATCAAGCTTTTCATTACATGGTTCTCGAATAAGCAGATTTCATCTTTTTCAATGGTGAATCAAAAAAAAATCATCCTCTTATGTTATTATTATTTTTCATATATGATCTAATGAAGCCCTTTGTTAAACATTCAAATTTATGACCAGACAAGTCAACAAACTGTATAATTTTGTTCTATGTTGAATAAGCAGCTAGTGAACTTAAATATACAGACTGCAATCATATCACATCTGTGGGTTCATTTTCTACTTTGAGTCATCGATAATTTTATTACAAGGCAAAGATGCTATAATTTAAAATTAGTTTATTTGAAAATAACGGTCATTTGCAAATTTAAATTACGTTTTAGTAAAATAAGTTTGCTGAATTTCATTCAGAATGTAAATTTTTACTGAAATTAGTTATTCTCCTTCAGGTGATTGATAACTAGCACTCTTATTCAAATGTTACTTAACATTAAAACAAAAATTTTCAAATTCTTATTTTGTATAAAATTTTCGAAATCAAATGAATAACTAATTCTAAATTTCAAGAATTGACCATAAAACTAAAGAAAAAGTTAAATTTAGGCAAAAATTTCATTAATTTTACAAACACAAAGTCTCTTAACCTAACTTTCTAGAATTCACATCAACTATAATCAAAGTGATAATGTCAAGTTTACTCAATAATGAAAATTTTAATAATCATATTCAGTTTTTTCAACCGTATTGATTTTGCATTAATATTAAAGTTTTATTCACTGAACTTAACAATATGTTACTCTTTGAAAGTCATAAATATACAATGCATTTCAATCAATATTTTTTTGCTCATCTACACTTTTATCAATGATTTTTAATTTTGAATTTGTATGAAGATGATTGTTTCACTGACCTTAGATAATTTCAGATTATAAATTGAAAATAAGCATGAGTGAATGCACTGTGTATTAATATTAATAGAAAAAAAGTTTTAATTTTCAAGGCATTGCACAGACATTCAATTATAAATTTATCCATTGTATTTTAAATTTTACATTTTTCACCATGAATAGTGACTACAATAACAAAACTGACCTTCACATTGCGCTGACAACATCGCAAGGCATAATCGTAGAGTTTGACAGACATGGTTTAAGACGACATGTGACAAGAGATGGCAAAAATCTTTGGGAACAAAGTCTCGTAGTTGAAAGCGTGTCGGAAGCATGGTATGAGCACTGGGATGAAACATTGGCAAAGGTTTGTATATTTATATATGTGAATTAAATGATTTTGAAGATATTTTTCAATAGATGTGTAAGCAAGGCAATTGGACAGAAGCAGCATACAAAAAAGACACACATAATTGTTACACATTTGTCCTGACATTTTTACAAGCACTAGGTTATGGTGAATTAAGTAGAACTGCTCGAAATAGGTACTTTATTGCCTTTATAATACCATAGTTAAGTAAATAATTAGTGTTTTGTTCTTTCCTCCTCAGAACGCTCTTTTGTGAGAAATTTATTTGTCCACGAACAGTTGTGGCAGGAAAATATATCAGTTTATATCGCAAAATACGGGACAATGGCAGTTATGTGCATTTAAGCTCTAGCAAAAGCAATAATAGAGCAAGAGCAAATATGGCAACAGCATTGAAGCCATAAATTCTTGCTTCACACACTTTTTTTCGGGTTGATTGCATTCATACATACTGACATTGTGTGCGGGCTTGAAAACAACTTGTTCATTCACTCTATGATAAAAAATTTTGTATTGTGGAACGCAATTTCCATTTTAAATTTATTTCTATTGTGATTATTATTTATACAGAGCAAACAAAAAAAGTTGATGAACATTTTTTACTAAATTAATTCAGTATTTAAAGTCAGCACAGCACACACAAAAATTTATTTTGAAATAGCTCAAAGCTAAATTAGGTGGTAAAAAATTCTATTTAAAAGTATTTTAATTGTTAAAACCTATTTAATTAATTACATCCGCAAAAAGAATCATGTATTTTAGTTTTTAAGAGAAGCACTGCAAAAAAATATTATAGAAATGTACTGTAATTTAGCTATTGGAAGATTTTTAAAATAAAAATGAGTCAATTTATTTAATTAAAAATTTGCATTTTGTTCAAGAACATTTTTTGGTAAGTATTTTGTCTACAATTTTTGGAAAAAAAATTGAATAAAAAACAGATTTATTTAAAGATAAAGAAGCATTTGTGACTTAATTAATAAAACTAAAAGTTTTTAACAAAATTATGTATGAAAAATTCAAACTTGAAAAGTTCGTTATGTTCATAATAAACATAAAGTATTTTTGATATTAAAAAAGATGAGAAATAAAGCTTGTCTTAAACAATACTATTCCACCTGAATATCAAATGACAACTTCTCAAATCTACACCAATAAAAATTCAAACATTTGTGCACAATACAAGATTAATGAATTATTTTTTGTTCTATCTTCAGACATACAATATCGCAACTGCTTACATTTGTCTACTGAGGTTATATCATTGAACTCAGACGAGAAAGCATACGCGTGTGTTCGTAAGATAAGTAAACTTTCCAAGCTAATTATTGTGTTGTGCAAGTGATACAAAGTATATTTAATAATCAACAAGTTGAAAGTTCATATTTAGCTTATGCTTCTTGTTAATATTCTGTTTCTATTTCTCATTTAGTTACTCTATCTGATGGTGGATGTTTATAATTGCTTATGCAATTATATTTTTTACAAGGAAAGTTTTCTGTTGCTAAGTAGAAAACGAGAAAAATTGAATTCATTTTTGTTGAAAGATTTCTTCATATTTTATATTTCTTGTTTTATTTCTGCCTCAAGCAAACTTTCTTGAGTAGTCAGGTAATTTCATTATGTGATGGGGAAAAATATAATCCTCTGAATACGGGTAAGTTGACTCTTTTTCTTATGGAAAAAGACAAACTTTTTTGCTGAATTTAATTTTCATAATTTATTCATGTATAAGTTATTTTTATTTTGCGATAATAAACAATTTATTAAGACTTTGTATTCATTAATTTTTCACTTAAGTAAAAAATTATTTAATCAAATACATAATAAGAATAAAAAGTTTATGTTTTTTATATGTGTAAATAACCAGTAACTAAATGCTTTTTCACAAAAATATTATACGCACAAAGCATGATTGAAGCATTGAAAAAATTTACTTACTATGTTTTTATATATTTGCATTAAAAGTGTGAAATTAATTGAAATTTTAATGAAGGCAAATGTCATTGAACACTTTTTTTGTTGAAACCAATTTATAAATAGAAGGACAAAACTGCAAGACGTGCAAGCTGTTAAACTTTTAATAATATTTTTGATGACAATTTATATTTCCTGATAGAATTTAGATCCATTGCAAAATTCATTATAAAACAATTTTTTGAAATAAAAAATAACAAATTGCTAAAATTTTAATTATATTTTTCAAGTGATCTGAACTCTATCAAAGTAATAAAAATTCCATCAAAATTCTAAAAGTCAACATAAAGCTGTCTAAGAATTTGCGTCTTTTGGAATTTTTTAATACCCTGAAAGTTTTTGTTAAATTAAAGTCTTAATGACCCACTGACAACTGCATAGTCAAAATAAATATATTCAATATTTTTTTTATTTAATTTAATTTAATTACATAAATTGTTTCAGCCTTGAAAATGTCTAAAAATAGAAGAAAGCTTCAATTATTGTACAAAAAGAATCAAATAAAGCATTTCAGTTTCATTTTCCTTCGTAATGGTGCTCTTAATTAACGAGCATTTTTCATAAAGCTCAATTTTCGTTCTCCATTGACTTCCTGCTAATAGCTCTCAGCACCGTTTGCTATTAAGAGACTTAAAGAAAATTCAATTATGCACTCCTGATAAATTAAATTTTTTTATCCTTTGACTGAAATGCTTGAAACTGTAGATTGTAATAATGCTAATTGACAAAGTTAGTCACTTAAGAACAACTGTAGAAAATTTCTACAAAATCATTTTTATTCTTAAACTTTTCGTCTTCATAATCAATTTGGCTAATTTGATTATAAATTTTCCTTACCTAAAACTTTTTATTCTTAATAGTTTCTCATGCAAAATATTAATAATCGGTCGTTTAATAAACATTTAGTAAAATAATATGATAATAGGTGGTATTTATTGTGAATCAAATCATTTCTATTGTTGCTTTATTCACAGAAAAGTAGTCTCAGGTAAATAAAATTAATTTGAATTGTTTGAGAAATTTTTCTCTTTTCAAGTTTCTATTGTTTCAAAATAATTGTATCGCACATGTGATACTGAGAGACGAATTCCTATAACTACACAAGTGAACTTTTTATTATTTCAAAAATTCCATTGAAGAGTGTTCTTTATGCTACTTTTGTTTTAAGGTAGACTTCTAGGAATTAACTTTTAGTCTTTTTCATTCAGAAGTGTATTGCATAATTGATGAAACCTTTTTTCCTCGTTATGATTTCCTTCAAGGTATTTTGATTCTTTGACGTCATAAATAAGTCCTTATAAATGACCTTTTAACGTTTTGTTTCTAGTTAAGAAGAAAATATTTTGTTTCAATTTTTTCGTTTGATTGAATTATGAGGAATGCCTAAAATAAATTTGAAATTTTTACTAAATAAAATTCTACTAAACTTAGTCTTTGTCTATACTTTGATTTTAAGTTATTTAGATTAAATTACAGAAATCATGAGGTGCAAACACAAAAAAAAGCAACAAAAAGCAACTTGTTGCTCTTTCTTGATCTATGTTGATCTTTATTTGATCTTTGTTGCTCTTTTTAGCGCATTTTTGGTAACAAAAAGGCAGCTTATACATTTACTTTGGCTGGCTGGCTAGATGAGGAACGAGATCTCGAAAACTACAACAGCTAGAGACTTCCGGTTTTTTGTGTTCAATTTGTGCTATCGAGTTATTGGCGGCATTTATAGTTAGAAAGCTGTCACTTATTGCATTACTCGAGAAATTGCAAATTAAATTTTCCATATTGAAAAATGTAAACAAAAATTTTTTGCGGCTACGCGTTTTTTTCGCGCCAATTTCAAATTCAACTGAACCGTTATTTTTACGCAAATACAATCTGCTTTAAAGAATGAATTTCAAAATCTAAATCAATTTAAAT
>JACWBX010000838.1:0-23313 GCA_014622435.1 Polypedilum pembai
TGGTTTTTTACTTTTACTTATTTTTGTTAAAGAAAAACAAACAAAAATTCGTTAAAAATTCATTTTTTTAAGCTTTGTGGTAGTCGTTAGATTTAAAATTTTATTGATGTTTTGTGAGGATTGTTGGGGATTTAGTGAGGTTTTGTGAGGATCATTTGGTTTTTTGTGAGGATTTATTGGTTTTCTTTGGGAAAATGTGAGGATTTGTGGGGATTTGTGGAGATTTGTGGGGATTTGTGGAGATTTGTGGAGATTCGTGGAGATTTGTGGAGATTTGTGGGGATTCGTGGAGATTTGTGGGGATTCGTGGAGATTTGTGGGGATTCGCGGAGATTCGTGGAGATTTGTGGGGATTTGTGGGGATTTGTGAAGATTTGTGGGGATTCGTGGCGATTTGTGGGGATTTGTGGAGATTTGTGGGGATTTGTGGAGATTTTTCTTCGTTGTTTACCCTGGGTTTTTACCAAATTTTTTAAGCGCCATTTAATCAGAATTAATTTTTGAGACTTTATAAAATGCGCTTTAATCCTTTATTTACATTTATCCAAATTTAAAATTTCTTTTGTATTTTTACATTTTTTGTTCTTTTTGAGAGAAGATGCTACTTGCCATTTATGGTCAATTGAAAAAATAACATAAAAAACTTTCTGCCGCTTTTTGTGTCTGCTTAAGTATTTTCGGACACCTGAATGTGTAATTTTACATTGTGGATTTTCAAAAATTTCATGAAAATAAACTGAAAATATGTAAGAATGCTGATCTCACCTTCTCATGATTACAATTGCGATAAAGTCACTTTCAATTACTGCTCACATTCTTATCACTTGTAAATCTCTTCTTAAACAATCAATTTCACAAGTCGTCTTATAAATTTGCCAAATCGTCCGGTGGCCTTCACATTGAAATTGCCTTGCATGATATTTTCTTTTCAATATCGCTTTTCTCTTTCCATTCGCGCATAACTGAGTCTCTGAGGTTGGAAATATTATCATTCAATGTCTATCTTACAAACATAAAATGATACTTTCGTACACATCATCATCAATTGCAAGTTACATTGCTTTATCCATTTATAGCGTCCTTCTTTCTCTCATATACAATTTTTCTTACGTGTCTTATGGTGCTTTCAGCTTATTTTACTGTAACACACAATTTAATTTGAAATCTACCACTGTCGATGTTGTGCGTGTTACTTTTACGATACTTTACTTATTTGTTGTTATCACAAAATCGAATTGTCGACGTTTCCTTGTATGATTTGCGACTCAAGGTTGTGTGAAATCTATTTTTGGACAGAACAAGAAACAACATTCTTTTGGATGTACCATAGGTAGCTGTATATTTGTTCTCTCGCACTGTTTGTTTTCTCGCTGTTTTTTGTGTTGGATGATCAGCGATTCTTGTCTTGAGTAAAAAATTTTGCACATTTTAAAATTACTTTTTTGAAAATACACAAAATTGTTAGTTAATGGTAGAAAGATCGAAAAATTTCACTCCTTATAATGCATTTCTTTCTCTTTTATATAGGCTTGTGCACCACGTTATGTCTACCATCAGCATCAACCAAGAAAGATTGAACGCATCGAACCAGTTGGAACATGCTTCATTGCCAAAGATAACTTTCGAGAATATCAAGAATTTTCGCCATGTCGTACAAGTAAGTAGCAAAAGAATTTTCTCTCTCTCTCTTTAACTTTTTTAGTGCGTGCGAGTAAAATATGAGAACATTGAACTGTTTTTGTTGAGGAATTTCTCAAGATGAATGCGAGATTGATCTGTTACAATTAGGAAGCTCTTGTCTCTCCCTTCAATATACTGAAACATAGTCCATTGAAGTCTGATCTATAATAAAAATAGATTAATTGACATTCTCCGATGAATATTCTTGCCTTTGCTCTTTTGGGGGAAGTTTAAGCGATGTAGCATGTTGAATTTATTACTTGTAGTACCTTTCATGTCAATTTTAGTTAACTAAGATTTTGTAAACTGCTCTCATGTGAATTCTAACTGAGAATGGCTGGGAAATTAAAAGTGAAGTTCAAAAGAATTTTTTAAGGGAACTTCAAAAGAAAACTTGACTAAAAATGTCGATAAACCTGTATTCGAAATAATTAAAATTGAAATCACCAAATAGAATATTTTTAGTTGTTTATTTATTTAGTCAGGATGTTTGTTGTTTTAATTTTATTGTACAAAAATTTTAGTTTCCCATACAAAAAAAAATAATTTTTTCAAAGCGTGAAGCGAAATTCCTTGAATTATGAGACTATCAAGTTACACATTTATCAAAGGATGCACAGTTACATGAGAACCCTTAAAAAATTTATAGTTAACTGTCTCAGTATGACATTTAGAAAAAAAATTGGCGGAAACAGAGCGTAAAAAAATCGATTTTAAACACATCCCTATTCGAGTGGCACATGACAGTGACAAGTCAAAAATGTGCTGGTCTAACGGTTTGATGATTTATCATGAACTTAACATTGAAATGAGCATAATATCAAAATTGTGAGCCTTATTTTAATTATGATGAGTATATAAAAACATTTTCACTGTCACAACTATTTTCATATGTCATAATTAGCACAATAATGTCGTGATTAATGTGATGATATGAATAAAAGGTTGAAAAGTATTAATCACCCACGAGAATGAGGATTAAATCTCTTTTTTTGGTCATATAAATTACTAAATCTGACTAGAGAGAAGAAGATTGATTGTCTTATTAAAGCGTTCACTAGCGATCCATTTCTCATAATGGGTTTTATGTAAATTTCTTCATTTCTAACATTTTCATTCTCAAATTTCAATTGTTGCGTTATAGTGACAGTTTAGAATTCCCTTAATAGCAGCTATCTAAAATAGACAATCAATACACAAAAGACATAAAAGGCAGTTAATATCACATCATGCCGTAAACAAATACGTGATAGAAATTGTTAAAAAAAATTCGTTGTATATCTAAAAATAGCTTAAAATTCATCTCTCTCATTTGTACATGCTATGAACTTCAATGTTGCGTACGAGAATAGAAAAAGAGAGTAGAAAAACTTACAACAAAAGGTTAAAGAAGATTTTTCTACTACAGTTGAAGTATTTATTTAGTTTTGCCGTGTGCACGCGGCAACTGATGATACTTTTTGAACATATGTGCAGCACATTTTCTTCCTTTATTTTTTATACTACAATTGCTGCTCATCGCTTCTCTTCTTTGTACTATCCGGTAAATGCATTTCTTCTACTCATTTGCATTTAAATTTATTTACGAAATTTACATAAATTATAGAGGAGCTCACTTTATGACAAATTGTCGGCAAAAAAGTTTGTTTTATTGCTTTAAAATGTGCGCCAACATTGTAGTACATTTTAATGAGCCATTTCTATGGACTTCTTGTTTAAAGGGAAATAAATTTATTATCTATAGACAATTGAAATTAACAGTTTGTCAATTTTTATTCTTATGAGTTTTTCGGCTCTTACTCGCAAATGTGACAACATTTTTTATGATCTTGTGAATCACACAGGAAATAACATGTCTCTATTTCTATTTCTAGTGTACTGGGGATATCATCGACAAGGTTCTTGTCAAGCTGGTTTGAGTGCTGCTGTCAATAAGGTAATTTGCGTATTCATCTCTCTTATGAGTCATTAATCTGAATTAAACACTCAATAAACAATTCGTAGAATCACCATATGACCATTTCTATTTTCATTCATACATCCTACACAATGTTCCTTTCTTCAAAAAGCATGACTCGATTAAATGTTCGATCAATGATGCAATAAATTTTATTTGACAATTTTTATTGTTTTTGAGAGAATCCAAATTCTTTGAGTGCATTAAAACATGAGAAAAATCGCTACTGAAATTATGTTTTGAATCTCACAACTTTCGACATGAATTTAAAGAAGAAATTCAAATGCAATCACGAGATTATATTAATGCTTTTTATTATTATTGTTTCATATATGAGAGAGAAAGATGATCGAGCTCAACAATAAAAACATAAATTCTCTCGAATGGCCTGTAGAACAATAAAATTAAATTACTCAAAAGAGGCAAGAATAGCATTGTATTATTATGCATAATCTTTCTCTTCTTCTGCTTTACTCTTATTGAGAATTAAAAGACAATCAAAACTCGATTGGCGATTCTGTAAAAGATCATTTTTTAAATATCAATTTCAATGAGTAGCAGCAACAGCAGAAATATCAAAAAAAAAAATTCTCTCCCGTTTCTTCCTTCTTTATTGTTTTGTCAGTAAAAAAAGCAAGCAGAAATTTACATTTGTCGAGAAATCGAATGAAAAAACATGTGAATAAGTTGGATTTTTCGGCGCGCGGTTTTCTCAGCCTCAGAAATATCGTCATGAGCCTTGACAGGGACAATTTCTAAGAATTTGTTCTTTTTCGACCCATTCACGTCTTGTGTCGTGCCATGGAAGAAATGATACGCTTTTGTGACTTTATTATAATGTCGAGTAGATGCATTTATGCATGCTGCTGCCCCACATGAGACGATAATATTTGAGTCAGAAAATATTAAATTAACATAATAATGGAATCGAATCAGCATAAGTTATTGGCGAATTTCCATTCATATAAACTCAATGTTATTTGGGCAAGTTTCGTGATATTTTTAGAATGCATAAGCTGCTATGGAATTTCATTTCTTCATTTATTTTGATTATTAACTTATCAAATTGCATCTCAGCAATGGTCATAAATCAATATATTATCCATGCAGAGCTCTAATATTTACTCATAATGAGTTTCATCAGAAACAATTACGAGCGAGAAAATTGATCGAAAATGGTAACCACATGACTAGCGAGAATCCAATAAAATATCCATTATGATGAGCAACATAAAAAGGTGAAATGGCATTTTGTCGATCAAAAAAGGAAATTAAATTGCCCGATTGATGAAATTTAGTTTATGACGAATCATCTTGAATGAAATTTTTTACTAATAATGAAAAATATTTCTTATCGTCTCAAAATCAAATAATAAATAAAAAGAAGTCTCATGTTGTGTTAAAGTATGTGACATCGAAAACGTAAAATATTTTTTTTCATATTTATAAATTGCGGGTAATAATAACACAATCTTTTTTGCTTTTGTACCTACATGAATGGATTCTTGCTCGATCATCTCATCTTAATTATCAGGCGTCGATGTCTCAACCACATTCACCGCACACAGACATCAGCTTACAGCATCATTATTATCGTCATGTGCTGCTGCTATTGCTTCTTTATTCATCTTTTGTCTTCTTAACTTTTCTGTGTTGTGATTTAAAGATAAATAATAAAATTACAAAAACACTTCTGATTGGATTTTATTACACTCAATTGAGATTAAAGTTGAATTAAGATTTGCCAAGGGATGGATTATCTTAAAGCTTTCAATTATTGTATAAATATAATACTATTGCAGATTAATCTTAAATTGGATTTTCTTCCTCTTCATATTTATTTATCTTCTTCATCATCATCATCGTCATTTTGTGGCACGATTAAACATTGTTTCGATTATCTTTCAATGTTTCAATTGTACTCTCAAAAATCTCTCTCTTCTTACACTTCCCTTTTATTCTCTACTTGGGAAATGTCGAAACGAACGATTGATGAATTTATTGCACAGAATCATCGTATTTCGAAATTTATTTGACAATGGAACATTTAAATTGACTTTCATCTCATTCTCCATGTTGTTTGAACAAGCACGAGTGAAAATTTGTAATAAATTCTATTACATTCATGTGTCGATCAAGTGCATTGATTGTGAAACTACATAAATCCATTCACCAAAATCCATTTGCATATTTCTCGTTTATAGGTTGGCGATCGTTTGTTTATTGGAGCCCCAGGAAGTTGGTATTGGCAAGGTAAGATCAATTGAGCTAAATATTCAATTTCATTATTCACAAAAGTACTCTTACAAAACAAAACTTAGCGTCTTAGAACAATACATACATAAATAAGAAACAAATTATAGATCAAATTAGGTTTCTCTTAAGTAAAGCGAGTTTTTCTTAGTTAATTTTTTTCTCGACTAGAATAGAAACAAAGAGTTTTTAATTTTTCATTAATCAATTGAGCCTGACTTTTCTCTTACTGAATTAATTCCACACCAGAAAAATTTTTCATAAAATTTCTCATTTTGTATAAATTTGAATCTCTCATTAAAGTCAAGTGTAAGTATAAATTGTTTGAGATTTTTTCTTTCCCCCTGATTTGATGATGATAAAGTTAGGCAAAAAGATTAATTTTTATTAATGAAAAGAACTGATTGTAGATAGAAAGTAGCAGATTACATTTTTGTTGATTTTCTTACATTTTTGTGCCCAACTTAAAGCTGCAGTAGACCTCCCTCTGCTGCAGTTTGTTTTTCAAAATTAAAAAAATTTTCCTACCCAAACAAAATTTAACGTTCCTGATCTAAAATTTAAAAAACCTAAATAAAAACCGTTTGAAGTTTTTTGATTTATTAAAATCCGCACATAAAACCCGCAAATACTACATTCCCATTCTGATTTTACATCTACTCCCTAAAACATCGAATTTTCATCAATCTTGTAAATAAGAATATGTTTCCCTCTCAATCTTGCATTTACCTTTGATTCTTCCCCAACACATCTCTTTTATTATCTTACAAATACACAAACATACACACACTACAAAGCCCTATTTAATCAAATTTTTATAGCATAAACATAATAATTAAAATTAGTTATCCTGAGATGCCCAAAAACATGCATTAATAAACAATTTGTTATTTTTTAATTGTGGCGGCTGTGCTCTATTTTTTGAAATCTACATAATACATCCGCAGGACAAGTATATTCAATTAATACTGATGCAGTGTTTCCTTATAAGCCCCCGCGTTATGGACAGTTCGGCGATGGAGGTATTTGTTCCCATACAAAATTTTAATTTTTCTTTGATATTTTCAAAAATGACCAAGTAACAACATTTTCGCTTCTAACTTTCCATCCACATACATGATTTACTCAAAATTTCATCTATAAACATACATCAATACATATGCATTCAGATTCAACTTCATACATGACACGAGAACCAACAAACAAAACTCATCAAACTCTTTACTTGCTAAATTTTATCCTTTAACATCTTAATGCAATAAGAATTGTTAAAAAAATGTAACCTACCTAATGTTCATTCCATCATAGACATCGTAAATTATAAAACCTAATCCTAGTAAAAATTTGTTTATCCAAACAGTCAATAAATGACATTAATTCCAGAAATAATCAATTCAACTTCCATTCTTCATAATGATGCTTTAATTATTCAAATTTCATGCTTTTTATAGATATTCAAAATATTCGTAATTTTTAAATGTCCTAAATATTGCTTTTCTGTAAATCCATGTTTAAGTAATTCCTTTCCATTGATAAAACATCAACAAAAATGCTTTCAAATCAATTCATCTCATTCGTATTGTGCTCTTTAGTCGTATCAAGCTTTTCTCCTATAAAATCAAAGAATTTAAATGTTTGAAAATTTTACATTATGTTTTCAAACATTTCAAATTCATTTAATTCACATTATTACTTCTCAGCTAGTATTAGCAAATCATTCTTTGTAGCTTTTAGAATAGAAACATTAAGAAAATAATTTCATATAAAACTAAAAAGTTAAATCAAATACATCAACAAAAAACTTGGTGGAAGTCAAAAATAAACACTGAAAAGTTAAATAAAATGAAAATTATTTAAATCTCAAGATTAAATAAATTTTCTAATTCACTACTTGCAGTGTCAAATGGTGTCACAGGTGAAGGTTGTAAAATAATTTATTTCTTTTAATTCTTTGGAATTTTGCGAAATAACACAACTAGGATTTCTATTTTATAGTGATCGACAGTTTTCTGTTGTTCTGCATTTGCTTCAAAATTTAACAAAAACAAAATTGTTTTCATATTTTCTTAATGATTGATAATAAATAGAAAGTTGTTAGCTTTAGCTCTTAACTGATTAGAACATAAAATACATTTCTAAATTAGAAATGGTAGCTTAAAAACAGCTGTAAATTTTCTTGATGCTTTACAAATGACAAATGCGCGTTCAAGACAATTTACTCGCTTTTAGTATCAAAATTATACATATATACTCAAGTGTATACTCAAGTTATTATTATATTTATTGATATTGTAAAGAAATTTTTATTAATTTGGTACAGGAGAGATAACAATAAATATTCGATTTTGCAACAATTTGCTATTGAGTGATGATGTCTTTTGCATTTAATCTCACACAATGGCAAAGAGGTCAAAAGTTCAGAAATTCATCACAACTTTACATACTTTTTATAGGACAAATGTATTCGTACAGTTTAAATAATCCAAAAGACAGAGTTTACTCAACCAAAGAGAGCACATCGAAGGAAGATGATTCATATTTGGGTTATTCTTCAATTACTGGTGATTTCAATGGTGATGGATCACAAGGTGTTGCTGTTGGTATGCCACGTGGTGCTGGTCTTTTGGGAAAAGTTCTCATCTTTTCATGGAATCTCACAAATCAATTGAACATCACGGGAGAACAAATTGGTGCCTATTTTGGCTATTCACTTTGCTCTATCGATGTTGATGGCGATAAATTAGATGATTTAATTATTGGTGCTCCAATGTACACTGAACCAAACAATGAGGGAAAATATGAAACTGGCAGAGTTTATATTGTCTATCAAAATAAATTTGTAAGAATCTGCAATAATTTTTAGTCAATTTTGTTTTAAATTATTTTCTATTTCAATTAGAACAAATTTAAAGAACTTGAAACGCGTGAAGGAACGACTTCGAAAGGACGTTTTGGTCTGTCATTGGCTGCACTTGGTGACATTAATCTCGATGGTTTTGGCGACTTTGCTGTTGGTGCTCCATATGATGGTCCAAATAACCGAGGTGCTGTTTATATTTTCCATGGTTCAAGAGATGGTCCATTGAAGAAAGCTTCACAAGTTATTTATGCTGAAGACATTGTTGGCTCAACTCTCTCGACATTTGGCTTTTCACTCTCTGGTGGCATTGATCTTGATGGAAATCAATATCCTGATATGGTTGTTGGCGCTTATGACTCAAATCTTGCTATTGTTCTCAAGTAAGAATTTTTTAAAATATGCAAAAAAAAATTTATATTCTAAAAAATTTTATTCAATAGATCTCGAGCAGTTGCCGTTATGGAAGCAAGCACAGTTTTTGAATCAGAAAATAAACTCATCTCATTGGACAATAAAAACTGCACAGTCGGACGCGATAGAAAGCAAGTGACATGCACAACTGTCACATCATGTCTTAAATACAATGGAATCAATTTGCCCGCATCAATCGACATTGAAATCTCATGGGTTCTCGACACAAAAAAACCAAAGACGCCGCGCATGTTTTTCATCAATGATGAAGGCAAGAACATTAGAAACTCAACGATGCGGTTATTCCGTGGCAAACCTGAATGCAGAACTGAGGCAGTATATATAGCTGAAGGAATTCGAGACAAATTGACACCGCTTGAGGTTGAAATGAAGTACAATATTCGTCAATCGACCACTTCATATTCATCAACAACTGTTTCAAGACGTCGTCGTGCTGCATTAGAGCCTGTTTTGGATGAAAATCGTGGCACAATTCAGCGTGATTCGATAAATATCATGAAAAATTGTGGAAAGGACAACATTTGCATTCCTGATCTCAAACTTGACATTCAAACCTCTGATAAATACATTCTTGGTGGAAATGAATCACTTAATGTTGATGTAACTATCAATAATCACGGTGAAGATGCATTTGAAGCAAGTTTCTTTATGACTGTTCCACAAGGATTAGATTTCAAGAGCACAAAGAGAATTGGTGAAAAATCTGATACAAGTTTCATTTGTACAGCTCCAAATCCATCTACAAATTATACACTCAAATGTGACATTGGAAATCCATTGCCTGCCGGAAAATCTATCAAATTTAAGGCTATTTTTGAGCCATCAAGAAAGGCTGGTATTACACCATTCTATGATTTTTACATGGAAGCTAACTCAACAAATGAAGAAGTTGAAGGTGGACGTTTTGATAATGTTTTCAGAAAGAGTGTTTCAATTTCAGTTGAATCAGATTTGTCCATCAGTGGTAGCTCTGTGCCATCTGAATTTCATTACAATGTCTCAGAATATAAGCCGTTTGAAAATGCAACAAATGAAGCTGAAATTGGTCCACAAGTTGTTCACATTTATGATATTCGTAACACTGGCACAAGTGCAATTGAGGAAATTGAACTTTATATTAATTGGCCAGCTTATACATTGGATGAAGAGCCACTTATGTATCTACTCAATCAACCTGAAACACAAGGCAATGTTGTCTGTGAACCCACACAATTTGTCAATCAAAACAACCTTCAAATTGATTATGGACTTGAAAGAAAAAGTTATTTGGACAAAAATCGTGCTCCAATTAGAACTGGAGAAAGATCATCTTGGTCATCTTCTTCTCATTCTTCATCTTCGTCTTCGTCATCTTCAAGTAGAAATCGTTATAATACAGAAGGAGGTGCTACATTTGAAGAACGACAAATTCTTGATTCAGATAGCCAAGAAGTGGCTGGCGATGCATCACTTGTACATAAACATCGTGGAAGTGACTCAAGTCATTATGAACGATGGGGTTCTGAACAAGGTTCTACAGTCAGTGTTGGTAGAGGTCGTGGAAGCGCTACAACTGGTGTTACAAGTCAAACAGCACAATCATCAAGTGGTAGTCGAGGAAATTTCAATTGGGATGGATCACAAGGATCATCAATATCAAGCGGTTCAAGAGGTCAAGGAACTCGTTATCAATCATCATCGAGTGGCACAACTTACGATTCACGTCAAGGAGGTAGAGGCTCAAGTTATGATTCTCGTGGTAGTTCTGGCTCAAGCTTTAACACACAAAGCAGTTCCAGTCGCAACACAGAGAGAGAACAATCATCTTCTTCAGGATCTCGTTTTGGTGGTAATGTTGGTGGTTCAAATGTTCGTGAATTTGAGTATCGTGAAGAATGGAATACAACTTCAGAAAATGGTGGACCAGCAGTTACACATTATTCAAGCAAAAATCAAACATTTAATAGAGGTCAAGATGGTGGTCGTGTGTTAGTATCAGAGACAAGTACTGAAACTATTGTAACTGGAGGTATTGGAGGAGCATCTTGGAACACTCGTGAGTCAAGTCAATCCTCATCACAGCATGAATATGAAACCGATTATGAAAGACAATTACGCGAGAGAGAACATTATGAAAATCAACGAAGATATCAAGAAGAACAAAGACGCCGTCAACTTGAGGAAAGAAGAAGACAAGTAGAAGAGCAGAGACGTGCAGATGAGGCAAGAATTAGAGCAGAGGAAGAAAGATATCGTTTAGAAGAAGAAAGACGCAGACTTCAAGAACAATCAAGAGCCTTAAGTTCACAACAAGGTAGCTCTACTTCATTTGAATCAAGTTATTCAAGGCAAAGTGGAAATCGTTATGGAAGTGGTGGTGCTAGCAGCAGTGGAAGGTAAATTTTGAATATTTTAATAACTTTTTACAATAACTAACAAAATTTTAAAATTCTTAAAAAGTAATGAAATTATAAAACCATGTTATAAAATGCTAACAATCGTAACTAAATTGGATAATTTGACTAACTCAAATAAGTAAAATTTAAATTTATAATCTTTACATTTTCATTTAACTAATACTTGCAAAATCTTCCATTAGATCTCAATCATCACAATCATCACAATCATCTTCATCATGGGGAGCATCAAGTGGTAGCAGTGGAGGAAGCAAAATTGAAAGTGGAAGTAAATTTGATGCAAATGTCGATCAAGACATTTCATCATTGGCAGCTAGAACACATGCAGAACATTCAAGTGATTCATCTTCTACATCATCTCATTCAGGTCGTAGAAGAATGATGAGTCAACAAGATGGAGAACCACCACGACCTGATTTAGTTACTGGTGTTACAACTCTCGAAAAAGTCGCTCAAGGTGGACATGGTTTGCAAACAGTTGGCTTAGATTTAGGTGTACTTGGTGGACGCAATAATGTCGATGATGAGATTAGAAGACATGAAAGTACATCAAGTGGCATAGCTGGTGGCGGAGCAGGATCTTCGTCATCATCATCTCATAATGCACAATATTCATCAGGAAGCAGACAAGGATCTTCTAGCGGTTTCAGTCACTCATCTTCATCGCATTCTACCTTCAACAATGACGATCAATATGAAGATGAAGAAGTTTATGACGAAGATGCATACGACAATAATGATGAACAATCTCATGGTGGTGCAACAGGACACAAATCAGAATCAAGCTATTCATACAGCTATAGCTCAAATTCAAGGTCAAGTAATCCACAATCTCAACATTATCGTCGCACACGTGATGTTAATGAATTTGACAAAACGAAACCTTTATGTCAATCTGCTCAGTGTGTAAATTTGAGATGCGTTGTTGGTCCTTTAGACAAAAATACTGGAGCATTGATTGCATTGAGAACACGTTTGGTTGCACACACACTTCATAAAGTAAGAAATTATTATTTGTTAAAGTTAATAAAAATAAATTTATGTATTTTTTTATAGATTGGTGGCGAACGTGAAGTTAAACTTTCAACAATGGCAATTGGAAATATCACTAAACTTCCATATGTTGGAACACCAGCAAATGAGATTTTGAAAAATCATGAAATCTTTATGACCGCAATCCCAGATCCTACTCCTAAACCTGAAGTTATACCATTGTGGATCTTCATTTTGGCAGCTTGTGCTGGTGCACTTATCTTGTTACTTCTTATTTATTTGTTATATAAAGTAAGTTTTTATTTATTCATCATCATTTTAAATTTTACAAAATCATTTTTGTTGTTTTTAGTGTGGATTCTTCAAGAGAAATCGACCAACGGGTTCACCTCATGAAAGGCAACCGCTTAATAGAAATGGAAATTATCATGGTGATGAACATTTGTAGAAAATTAAAATGAGAAAATTTGTTGTGTTATTTTTTGACATAAAGAAAGAAAACTGTGAGAATTGTTCATGCTTCCATCAAATTTTGCCATCATAATTATAAATTGATGATCTGAGAGAGAATTCTTTCATTCATTGCTAGTCATTTTTATAGAAACAATGATCACACACAAAAACATATTTTCAATTCATCAATTAAGAAGGAAGCCTTGGAATGTCCAATTAACTAATTTAGAAATCTCCAATTTGTTGAAACTTTTGTGAAAGCAAAAATTTTATGCACTTTAGAATGAGAAACATATAAATGTATGCATAACTGCCAAAACTTTGTTTCTTTCATCGATTCTTAGTCACTCAACAGATTAAATATTTCACTCACTTACCTTCTATCTCCACACATTTTATTTTAATTAACGAACAATTTCGTAAAACGAAAAATAATTTTTGAGAAAAAAAACAGAACGAAGACATGATTATCTACATAATTTCTTCTTTCACGAACTTTTAATAAGATTTATTTTATTAATTTATTTTTTCATGACTAAAAATCACTGATGACTTGAGATTTAACATTAATTTAGTTTAAATTAATTTTAAATATTAAATGTGAATAAATGTGCCTTTAAAATTTGAATTAGTAAATTTAAAATGTTAAAGAATTGCCTCTTGATAGATTCTTTTATTATCGAATTTTAAATAATTCAATTGAGAATCAATCAAGAATTTTCTGCAATGATATTTGTAATAGAATCATTACTTAGAAATGTTGATAAAAATGAGGATGTTACCCAAAACAAAAATACTAATTGATCAAATAATAATGAGAAAAAAAACATAATTTGTAATCCTCACTTAACTTTTAATTAATTAACTTAATAACTTCACAAAATATGAATCTAATTCAATGAAAAAGAATTTTGAATAATGTAAATAGGAAATTTAAAATAAAATGAAAAATTAATTGTAAAATTTTGTTTTAGTTCTTTATTACAGTTAAAACATGCCTACATAAGTTTATGCTTAAAAGCTCAAAAAGCTTACATATTGTAACGTATTTTATGATTTCAAATTAAGGCAGAGTTACATGATAACAAAAAATTTTGATTTCTTTTACATATTGTCTTGTACAATTTAATTCTTAATTTATTCTGTATTAGGAATGAAATTTCTTCATAAAATTTACGTAAGATTTATTATTTCATTAATAAAATGCTTGAAAAAATTTTATTCCTTAAAATCATTTTTCAAAATTCATATAAAATGCGTCACAACGAAAACATATATCCATCACAAATGTTGTACAATTTTCTTATCAGTCTCATGTCTGCCACCCTGAATGAAACAAAAACAAAAACTAGAATTTAAATATTTTTTCGAATGATAAAGTTCATCCTAGTATTTTATTGTAATTTGTGTAGTGTTAAAGTGCTTAACTGTTATTAAAATGTGTTCATAACTTCAAGATGTTGAAGGTAAATGTTGAAAAAACTATCAAATGGAATTGTGCAAAAAGAATTTTTTCTGATTGTAAAATTTGAAAAGTAATTTAACTTTAGTATGACAAACGCTCACGGAATTCACTTTGTTGTCTTGAACTTGAACAATCGAAATTGATTAAAATACCGGAAACATCTCGTTGTGGGATAAAATTCTCCAAATTTTCTCGATTTCCTCGAATGTATCCCGCTTCGATACCCTACAAAAAAAATTTTTAAGTCAGTGTTAATTACTGCAATTATTTGCTAACTATTGTGTTAAGTCTCAAACCTACTGAAACTAATGCGACCGCTTGCCTGTTTGTAGAACGTTTTTCATTTGACGTCAATTGTCCAGTTGGCGACGATTTTGAACGCAATTGTACCTTTTCTTTAATCTCATTTTCATCATCGTCATCTGTTGTGTTAATTGAGACCTTCGAAATGTCCTGCATGGCTGGGAACTTTTGAAGATTTCTCACACGACTTGATTTTTTTATTCCCATCTTTGTCTTTGAGGTTGCTGACCTTTTATTCATCACATTCGCAGTAGCAGTTTGATTTGATGACGATGAAGTTGTTGTTATTGTTTTGACATTGACTCTTCTTAATGCTCCATAATTCGATGTATTTGAATTTGCCGTTTTATCAAATGGTTCTGTATAGATATGTTGCGATGAGTCACTAAATTCAATTACCTCATAAACATCGTCATCTGTGCCGTTATCTACAATGCGATCGTTATAAAAAAGAAAATATTTTTTTTGTTATCAAATGTTACCATTCTTTCTTATATTGACTACATTAGCAGAAGTTCTCGAGCGTCGATTGTTACTATTTATGCGATTTTTTGGAATATGATTCTCAAATCGAAACATTTTCGCCATTTCATCAAATTTTCTTCGACTATCACTTATCACTCGCTCAGTTTCACCTTTCCACTGATTTAATTGACGTATCTTATCACTAAGTTCGCGAATTTGCCATAAAAGTTCTTCAATTATCATCGACTGTTCATTAATTTTTATCGATTGTTCATCAATTTTATGTGAATAAGTATGCTTTAATTCGCTTATATAATAAATCAATTCTGTAAATTCTTCGCGCGATGGATACATGCTGCCACTGTTGTTTATTGTGCAAAATTTCGAAAATTCTCTTCTAACTCTCAAACGAGTAGTTGCACTTTCTACGATGAATGACAAGCGACTGAAAAATTGAGTCATACACAGGGAGGGAAAAACAACAAATTATTACTATTATTATTAAACTGGCACAACTACTTGTGCACTTTTCTTCGTAAATATGTAAAAAAAATAATAAACAAAAATCGTTCATGTCGTGTTATCAGCAATTTTCACATGTCTTGTAAGAACAAGATTTATTTCTGTGCGATATCTTTTATTTCTTTTATCATCGATGGTCTTTTTTTTCGACAATTTTTTTTCCAAGTCGAGACATTTTCGTAAACACATCAATGATTTTCTTTGAAAAGAATTATCACAATACACAAACACATGCCATTGTTATTTAAATGATAAATGAATAGACACAGACAGTGAGTGATTTGTTATCGTTCGACAGACATTGGCAATGTGATTTATGTCGAAAAATATTTAGATAATGTTTCGAGTAATAATAAGAAAATGAATTACTTTCTAAATGAAATTTAATCCAAAAAAGTTGCTGACATAAACCTAATATGAGCTACAGTAAGGTTTAAGCTGTAATTTTTCTTTTCAAAGAACTATTAAATAAAGTAAATGCAAACTGTGCACTTTCTGAAAATGTAGCAAAAAATTTATTATTCCAACCCTGAACACATCATATTTCAATCATCTACTATTTTTTTTACATTTCATTCACAAACAGTGTGATCACATCTCATAACAATCAACATGTATGATATGATTTCATCCGCTGTCTCTCCCTTTGTATATTTTCAAGTTCATGATATAGCGAAAAAGGCCACAGCACAAATTAAAAAGGTTAATTGATTAAAATGTCAAGAAGAATTTGTCTCAAAACGCGAGTGAATGAGCAAACATATTTCAGATCATAGCAACTGCATAAACAAATCCTTTAATTTTGAACGTATATGCAAATTGTAGCAAATTTCAATGTGTCAATTGAGCACTAATGAATCCCCAAATGACTCATCAAAACATAGAGAAAGAGTACGTAATATGAAAAAAATCTCGTTTTAATTTACATATTTTTTTACTTCTACAAACTTTTGTCTCTTTACTCGCATTCTCGTGCGAGATGACGCAATTCACAAAGCACACACAATCGTTTTACCATCTTTTCGAAATAAAGTGCCTGTGCTCTTCTCAAAGTGCTTTTACGCCACGATGAATAAAATATTTATACTCTTGAGAATATATTAAATTTACGCAATGGGTAAAAGCGATGATGATGATGATTGAATGTGAACTTGCTAAATCGACGTCATAGTTTGCGGTTGTATATTTACAATCAATTGAGAATGACGAAAAGGTTTCGTTCTATTTGCGACTCTAAGAAGTCTATTGTTATCTCTCTACAAATATCCAGACAAACACAATATAAACGACAGAAAAAGGTCAAAGAGGGAAAAGATACAAAAACTTTCGCTTTTTCCTGCAAGATATAAAAAAGAGAAATATTAAATGACGACATTGTGCGAGGCCTGCATTATGTTATTTGGCAAAAGTTCTTTGAATTTACAACACTTGTCAAAATGCAAATCCGTAGTGTTTTCTACTCTTAAGTGGGAGAAATTTTTAAAAGAGCTTCTAAAAATGTCAGCAAGGACTTGAATTGAATTAACAAAATGTCAAGTGGCATCGAGAAAGGAAATTAATGAATCTTCCAAGAGTAATAAATTTAATTACCATTTTATATAGTTTCCTGCACTACACAATAAATATAAAAGTTTCACACCATAACAAAAAACTTTATCTATTATCTCCATTCATAGTAAATGATATTTTTCTTCTCCTTCTTCATTCAAACAGAGAGAAAGAGAAAGGAAAATGCCGAAAATGAAATCGAGTGAAGTGTAATGGAAAGGAGCTTTTTGTGACGATAACACAATATGATGATGTTCTGAAGAAAAAATAGAAGTATGTTTTCATTCTCGCAAGCTCTCCTTGTTTGTTTATTTGCATGAAGATCCTTACTGAACTTTGACATTTAAGTGTACGCATGCTCGCGGGATTATGATGATGAGATTTTTCTCTTCTCTTTTTTTGCTCTCGCATTTTTCACATCATTCAGTTGTAATTCAAGTCCTAAACAGTGCAGTTCGTAAGGCAAAAGAAGTGAAGAAAAATTTGCTGAATAAAAACTTTTCATCTCAATGTGAAATCAAAGAAACTGATTTAAATGTGAATAGTTTGAGAAAAAGTAATGCGAAATTGAAATCTTTTTCGAATTAATTGCTTGAAAAATGTAATGTAGCAGAAAAGAAAATCATTTCAATGTCTGAGAAAAAATTTTTCACATTCATGACGTCAAAAAATCTTTTCTACTCCCTCCATTCAAAGCTATGTCGTCATCAACATTTTCTTTAATGACCTATTTGCTTTCACTCTTGTGTATATTTAAAAGATATTGTATGCATTGTTCTATCATTATAGAGTAAAGCTTCTTCGCTTTTTTTATTTGATATTTTAATTTGTGTTTGCTGAGTGATGTGAATAATGAAAATTAACGAAGAGAATCTTCGCTATGCTACTCGTTTGTTTGAACTTTTTCTCTATTTCTGCTTTCTAAAGATGAACAAATTTCTCTTGATTATGTTTGATATTCTACAAAAACAATAGAAAATTTATTTAATGAAAATTTTGAATTTTCTCTTTACATAACAAAAGATTTTAATTAAATAAAATTTAATAATGTTGAGATTTATTTTACACATTCTTCATTAATCAGTGTCATATTTCATTATCTGAACAATTTTTCCTTATTTTCCTACATTTTCATGAGATTCTTTCATCATTTTGGAAATTTTTTTAAATAATAATTTTTTAAAAACCCTCTTTGGTTTTATTCAATTAAAGTTGGATAAAACAGAAATTGATTTCTTCATTTCATTGAAATATTTTTAAGAATAATTAATGATTTCCTTTTGATTTTTCAAAAAGTTCTCACGCCTTGATTTTATAGCTTTAAAACAAAAGATTTTCGCATTAGAAGCCAACAATTTAAAACTTTTCAGCTTGTCATTGTTAATTGTGTGGAAAATTTTCTTTTAGAAAAAGAAAAAGAAAGGAATTTTGTTGATATTCTTCAATATTTTATTTTTACTCATTTCCGAACATTTTGTTTATTGCTTTCACCCTTTTCTGTTTTTTGCTGTCCTTTTTGGATTTAATATTATGCCTATTATAAATGAATTTTCATATACCCAACATCAGCAAAAATATATATTGAGAATTCGTTAAATTTCTTTCCTACATATTTGTCAAACTTTATGAAAGTATCAGGATGAAAATAATAAAACAATCTTAGCAATATTAGAGTTGAAAAACTTATTTTAAGATTGTTTTGTGAAATTTTGTTTACGAAAATAACAAAAAATATTAAAAAAAAAAAATTCGAAATCTTTCGTCAGAGGTATTTTCATTCTGTAGAAGGATGAAAAATTTTTATAATTTATTCAAAAATTAAGTAATATTTTCATTCGATAATGTAGAATATTTTTTTCAACTTAATAACTTCATGACATGAAGTTCATGTCATAGTGTTTTATTTGACGGAATGGATATTAAGGCAAAAAATTTATTTTTGCCCTTCTAATATGAAAAAGTAGCAGAATTATTGCCCTTTCCTATTTTTGTCCTAGTATTTATTCCTTCAGTTTTACTTAAATATGCGTAATGATTTACGTCATTCAAATTACTTTTCAACTTTTTTACTGCTTTTGTCTGCTTGCTAACAGAATAACAATTAAATGAGAAAAAAATCTCAATTTCTCCCAGAGAACTTTTTTATAAACAATTTTTTCTAATTCAATAAAAATTTTAGAAATGTTTTTCATGTTATACAAAACATTTTATTCTCACTCGCTCTCAAATTTACTCCACATGCTGAATATAAAAAACAAATGTTAATGACGTCATGAGAAAAATTTTTCTCTCATTCTCATAAAGCTCTCTCGCTCGCGTGGAGATTCTCTCACAATAAAAAAATCGCAAATTTATTTTTTCCCAATCAAGTTTTTCATTTTACGTTCAACGCTCGACTACTACAGATGTGCGTTGCAATAAAAGATGAACATTTTTAATAGTTGCAAAAAAATGGACTAGAAAGTATCCATTAAGCGTGAAGTGATAATTAAATTGACTTGTGTGTTCATAGCAAGGAAATTACGCACTTCTGTATATGTGAATGAAATTAATTTATTCATTTTCATCATGTCGCAATAAAAACTTCACCTCATTGCTTAATTAAATTGTACAAAAGAGAAGGAAATAGAAAAAGTGGAAAATTGGATAATCAAATTAGAAAAGACAAATAAATTGAGAATTGTCAGTGGATTCAATTATGTAAATTAAAATAAAAGGAAAAAAACTTTTATTGTGAGCAGTGAAGACCTTGAAAAAAAAAAACAGATATACGAAAAAGAAAGCATTTTGCTGCTATGTGTATACACATAATAATAGTGAAATCAAATTATTGCATTGTGTGTGGGAAATAAAATTTTTCAATTCCAATGAGGGTAATGAAAACGTACAAAATTAAATGATTTCTCATACTGCACATAAAAGTTTGACTTGACCGAAAAAAACAATTTGTTATTAAAAAAGTTCTTGAATTCTTTCCTTTTGTCTCTAACTTTGTTTTGTAACAATTTTGTCAGTTTTCAAAATAAAGCTTCAGGTAGTGAAATAAATATTTCATATCAAGTAAAAGAGTGTCAAGATTCATGCATAATTGACATTTACATTCAAAGAAATTTTCATTTAATTTTCAAACAAGAAAAGCTCTTTAAATTTTTCTTAAAGTTTGCTATAACTTTTCTTCTGTAGATAGATAGTATAAAGTTTCATCTTCTTCATATTTCTATAACTCATTCAAGAAAATCCCTAAGGAAATTTCATGCTGTCATTTTATTTGTTTTCTTCTTATCCCAGCATTGTGTATTTGTCTCTGGCAGAAAAAGGATAAAATGCTTATTATAAAAATAGAAATGTCATTCTGCAGCATACTAAAAAAATAAATAATTATTATTGTTATGATGAAGGGATGGTAAAAAGTACTTGTAACAATATACATAGAATATAAAATTCATTTTCATACGTCATTGCATTTATCTTATTCAAGGATAAAAATTTTTTCCCTCTCGTTTCTCCGCTCCATGTCTCTTACATTTTCTGATTAAATGGGAACACTGCCAAAGAGCGCAACCAAAAGAGAATGAGGGAATGAAGTCAAAAGGAAGGAAGGAAAGGAAAACAGGGTGCAGGATGTTCATCATAAATTGATTATATGAATGATTACATAATTCACGTTTTTATTATTCAACTGCTAGATTCATTAGAAAATTACATTCATGCACTCTGTATTCAAATTTCTATTTATATCTCTATAATTTCCATTAGCTATTATCAATTGTACACGCTAAATATAACCTTGCACTTGCGAGAATTGTTATTTCTCAGTGCGCTTTAAATCAACAGATGACTTGGGAGTAAATTTAATTTTCTTTAATAGTTTGATGTTGATGGAATATTTTTCAATTTATTTATAATTCTCTCAATCAATGATTGATTCTTTTAATTAATTAAACTAATAGAGAAGCAATAGAACTTGCAATCAATAGAACTTGCAATCAATAGAAAAGTGATTTCAATTCAATGTTAATCTTATTATATACAAGAAATGTGCAAAATAAGGATAAATTATCAATAAATAATTTCTAAAACTTCAATCGAAAGTTATTCATACCTAAATATTCTTAAATCAATTCATGCTTTATTTTTCTATTTTAGCCAAAAATGCCAATTTTACAAGACATTAAGCTTTCAACACTTTCGTGACTATTCGCAATTTAAGAATTAATATATTATTCTATCTCTACGCAAAATTGAAATAAAAAACATTCATGAGCGCAAGGCAATGTGAAAATTCAATATTTCATAATAATGTTGATCGCTCTAATGAAAACGAGGGGTGACAGCTTCGAAGAAGAAAATTTATATTTCTTCATTTTCTACTTTTGTTTATTTTTACGTATATTCTATGATTTAAGAAATTTTGAGTTCTCAAATTTTCAATATAGTCTAAACAAATTGACAGAAACAGTCTAAATAAATCATGAAAGCTTCAACAATTTTTCAATACGTGATTTGTTTTTATGAAAACTTTTTATTAAATTCTCTTTGCTACCATCATTTAAACTACAAAAATAGCTTTGCACACCATAATATAATTATTCTAGACTGAAATTAAGTGAGAATTCTTTATATTTATCCTGAATATTTGGATGTTTAAATAAAATTCTCCATTTTTCTGTATTTTTCTTTCTTTCTTCGAACTGTTTCCCTCTGATATGGAAAGAAAAATATTAGTGAAGGAAAATTTATCATGTATAATGTAAAGAACTAATAATGACATTAAGAAGCACATATTTCATGTCATGTAGCCTTGTCCGATATTCATAAATACACGACATTTTCATTCTAATGAAAAAAGGTTGTCCTTTTGTTGGTCATGTTGTGTTCACAAAATTCAATTAGAAACAGTGTTTTAAGTCGCTTCTTTTACAATTGTTTCAATTAAAAACTCATTTTGTGATTTTTTTTAATTCTCATTTAATAGTAAATAAAAGCTTTTCTGTCTTAGTGAATGGTGGCACATTGTTTCATTCACATGACAGGATAATGGAAAAATATTATGAGGTCGACGTTTATGATACTTCACATGCTCTTTGTTTTATATAGAATAATCGTCATCGATTGAAAAGAATGGATATGGGAAAAATGGATGATTGAATAGAAATTGCTGCTATTTTCTATAAATCGATTTAACATTTCAATGAACGTAAAATTCAAAAGGCACTTAGAAGCGAATAATTCATTGAATAAGGAGCTAGAGTTGATAGATATTAGATGTTCTTAGTGTAAAAGAAGAAGGCTAACATATATAAAAGATAATTAAATTTGTTTGTATCAATTCTATCAAAAATTGGCTTGGGATTTTATTGTAAGCTTTCTCATTTCGTCCAATTAATTGGATTAAATTCTCGTCTAAAGTTGCTTTTCGGTCTCATGAGGCTAATTTGTTGTTTTATAAAGAAAATTTATTTTGTCAGATAATTGATTGAGTTTGAAAATGCTTTTAGAAGCTATTTTAAGATAAACATGAAACAAAAAATTTTAAAAATCAAAATAAACAATATGTCATGTTTAAATATATTAGACTAATCCAGAATAAGTTAAATAATCTATATATTCTCGAAAAAACCATTTTAACATGTGTCAAAAACAAATATTTACCGTGATTTGTTCATTCACGTTTTTTTAGAGCAGTTGAGCGCCTCGATGGCCGAGAGGTTAGAGCGTTCGATCTGAAAAAGGGATGTTGGCGATCCGGATTCAATCCCGGATGACGGCACTTTTTCAGACCTTCAAAAGTTTAGATACTTTGACTGCTCAAGCGAGGGTCCGCTATATGACCATGATTTATTGTATGGTTCTAAAAAGCGAGGGTCCGCTATATGACTCTGATTTATTGTATGGTTTGATATGAAAAAATTATTGTAAGGTTTTAATTGTAAGGTTCTATGTAAAAATTATTGTAAAGCGAGTGTGGCCCGCTATAAGGCCTCTC